>JAACJT020000062.1:1160750-1197967 GCA_009936485.2 Gymnarchus niloticus | reverse complement strand
CAGCCCATACTGTGACTCTCTCTCTTTTTGTCCCCCCATTCTCTGTGTCCCCCCCCCTTTCTGTCCCTGCCGATCCACTTGATCATTGTGGTAAACGGGCCGTGGCCCAGCTGAATACACTGCCTCGTGCTACAGAAGAATTAAAATTCTGCTGACGGGAAGCATACCCCCCACCCTGAGGATGGTCGTCCGTCCTTGTGTGAGCATAGCGATCGTGGTGAAGCCCCCCTGTCCTCATCCCCAGCACTCTCCCTCTCCCTTCTCTCCGTCTTTTCCCCTTAGCATCTGCCTCCCGTCTCTCCTATCTGCCGTCAGAACATTTAAAGTTCATGTCACCATCTCAACGTGGAGCCCAGACGGGGAGTGGGGGGGATTTCACACTTTTACTGTGGAGCGCCAGCCTGAGCAGGACTTGCGTGCAAGACAACGAAACACTCGCGTGCACACGCACACGCACACACACACACGCACACGCACGCACGCACACATACACTTGGTCTGACACGTTGAAATTCCATACCAGCTGTTGGATGTGGATATAAAACGCCTGTGTGTTTTTCCGGCCGTGTCACTCCCTCCTTCCCCGTGCCCCCCCAATGTGACAGCTGTGTTCATTGTTTCCTTATGTGCACACGGAGTCTGGATTAATCCCCCCCACTGAACCTTCCCACCCCCTGCCTCTCCCTCGTGCTCTACCGCCTGGGGGTCAGCCAGAGGGTGTGGGTGGGTGGTGTGCCAGAGGGGCATTTGAAGGGACACTCAACCTCCTGTTTGCAGCAGGACATCAGAGATGCTATGAGCGTGACAGGGGTTAATTTCCAGGTTGTTCCTGTCTCTCACGCAGGCTCTCCCTGCCGAGTGGGGGGGTGGGGACGGGGGCTAATCCCACTCACAGGCATACAGCCTTGCTTCCCCTCAACCGTAACCATGAGCTGCAAACCACACACGGCCCCATTTGACCGCACACACATGCAGTGCGGGAACCCGTCTTGTAACATGGAAACAAATACGCTTCTGAGAATTTTATGGGGTCCTTTAGCTTGTACCCCCCCCCCCCCCCCAAATTCAAGACAAAAAAATCTTTGAAGTAAGATCCTTTGAATTTCTCCTTTGAAGTGGTAGGAAATATTTGTGTGCCTTTTCCCTCTCCCTTATTTCACAGGGATGTGTTTTTAAGCCACATTAAGCCTCCATAGCATGGCGCGATTCCGCGGAAGACGGCACGTCCCGCACAGGGGCATAGATGCGCCAGTGTCACGGGGGGGGGGACTCGTCCCCCAAGCCTCCACCCGCCTCCCACCAACAGGCCGCTCTGCTTCCTCTCTACGGAGATTTCATTTCTGTCTTTTTATTTTTCTTCTTTTTTTTTTTTTCCCTCCTCCCCTTCCCCCCCAACCCCGGAAACCTGAGCAACAGTCAGTGCTGGAGATCTTACGCCTCTCAGAAAATAATTTCTCGGCAAGGCTTTGAAAAATGAGGAAGGCGAGAGCGGAGTGCTGGTAATTATTCATCTCACAAAAGCGAGCGGCGCTCGCAAACAGGTTGGGGGCGGGGGGAGGAGTTTCCATTAACTCTTATCTGGCCTGCACTGCTCTGCGCTGAGCTGAGCTGCTTCTCACATGGTCCCCCTCATTCACACTGTATTTCCCCTCTTACTGTTGTTCTCTCACTTTCTCTTTCTCGTCCTCACTATTGCTCACTTCTGTCTTTTCTCTCTTCCTCCCTCTTCCTCTCTTGTTGTTTCTCTCCCCCGTTCAGCTCATACCGAGTTTGCCTCTCATTGTGTCCTTCTCTCTTTCCCTCTCTCTCTGTCTCTTTATTTCTCTCTTTCTCTCCACATGGCTTGTTCCCCCCGTCCCAGGTGCAACTCTCCCAGCTGCAGCGTTGTCAGAGGTTGGGAGAAGTGTGTCAGACCCAGTGCATCAGGCAGAGATGCTTGGTATCATGTTGCCTGATACGTCTCAGCCCCATTCGAGTCTGGGAAACAACACGTACCCCCATGGCGAGCATTAAAATTGCCCTCCTTGCCTGCCGAACTGTGCTGACCTTGAGTGTCTCTGATACTCATCACGAGCCAGCCATGCAGCTCTAGGTTGACCCAGAATGGCTGTCCCCATCGCAGGCCCCCGCTGGGCTTTTTCACCCAGGCTGTCAGTAAAAATGACAGCAGGATTGACTATACGAATGACAGTGTGGCGGTTAGGGCCGTGAGATAAGGGCGGTCAAGTTTCTGGACGTGAGACAGAGGGCTGCGTGCTCCCGCAAGCTGCGGGGGTACCACAGAATGTCTGAAGTCTGCGGTTGCGTTGTCACCTGGAGGTAACACGCAGTGGTTAGACGGCACCCGGGTCGCATGGCGCTGATCTCGGTTTCCGAGGTGTTTTGTGGCTGAGGCTGAGAAAGAGGAAGATGGACAGGAAGGGGCTAGCCAAGGGCTCTTCCTCAGGAAGCTGGGGGGGGGGCTGGGGGGTGCGAATTTAGTGGCTGAGAGCTCTTGTGAGGTTAATTACAGCAGGACTGCTGGCTCTAAGTGTTTGGCAATGTTTCTCTCCAAGAAACCGATGGCCATTTGCATATCTGATGGTAGCTGGCGTTCATGGGGCAGCTTGTGTTTACCTGTGTAAATAGCTGGTACGTGTGCGTGCGATGACAGGCCTGGGAGCTCGCGTGACCACCTGACCGAGAGTCCTGCACTTGTTAGGAAGCGTAACTCTTGGTGGCGTGAGTGAGGGAGTGGGTGGGCGTGTGAAGATGCCTGCTGGAATGCTTGTTACCGAAGTGGGCTGGCATGTTTGTATTGCGGATGGCATGTCTTTGCCCAGACGGGCAGGTGCATGCACCATTTGTCATGGTGTGTGTCTGTGGCAGGTCCCTGGCCTCGAATCTTCCCGTGTCACTCCAGGAAGGGCACTGGGGTTAAATACAGGCAGCAAGCAGATTATACACCCCTTCATCCACGCGTGTGCGCACGCACACACGCGCACACACGTACACACACACGCACACACACCAACTCAGCCTTGCTGGTGTGCCTGATCACTAATGGATGTGTGCCTATATTTAGCAGAGGCCTGCCGGGGCTGCGGATGGGAGGGGGCTCCTGAATGACATGTCTGTGACACCGCAGAGCCCTCCAGGACCCCACAAGCCCCCCTCTCAACGCCATGCCGTGTTGTGTACACAGCCAATCTCTTTATCTCTCCCACTGCTGGCATTAATAAATGATGCCCCCCCCCCTTCCCTGCGTTAAATATTCATCACGCCGGCTGCGCTGTTAGTCGTCTCCCACGTGCAGCGTGCTGTAAACGCCTCTCACAGGCCTGCAGGAGCCTGTCCTTTCATCTGCAGCTACCTGGGACATGGGGGGAGGGCTCTGCTTGTTTTCCTCTGTAAGCGGGGCCTGCGCGCGCGCCTCTTTGTCCTCCCGGCACTGGCGGATCCCTCCTGTCGGCGGGCCTGTTTGTCTACCCCCCCACCCCTCCGTAGCTTTTGATAGAAGGAGCCTGTTACTCCATGCACGTAAAAATAAAAAGGAAAATCGTTTTGCGTGGAAGATCCTGCTTGTCGCCGCGGTGATGAATCATGCTCTATTCATAGCTAAATTAATAAATAATTTGGTCTAATAATTTAATAAATTAGCTCGTTAATTTGATGGGATCGGGAAGCTTCCCTGATAGGAGAATTCCTAATTAGCCACGGCTGTAAGATAAGGCCGGCCTTCCAGGGCGCTGGTCCCATGTGAGCCCCAGCATTGGCCTGGTTCTGCCCCTGCCGCCTGCCATCCATGGTCACCTGACACTGTGTGTGGTTAAAAAAAAAAAAAGAAAAAAAAAACACAAGGGTTAGGAGTGAGCACAGCGCCTGTGAGCCCAGTGCACACACAGCTCTCTTCCACGAGTCATTTCTGATCATTAGCGCTGGCGCGGGGGGTGGGGGGGGGGGGATAAACACTGCGGTTTAGCCTGTGTAAGCCCCGCGACGGCTCCAGGCTGCCAGGGAAACACGCAGAAGCCGGATCGCTGTCGTGTTCCAGGAAGCAGGATGCCTCTTTGTTTCCGCCGGTGAGCATTAGTGGCGGTGATAATCTCCACGGCAGCGGCACGCGGGTCCCTGCTGCTCTGTAATCTCGGCGCCCTGCGCTGTGCTGTCCGGCAGTCACGCACACATACACCTGTTAGGATGCCTTACCCCACACACATACCCTTGCTGACAGACATGCGCGCACACACACCTGTTAGCGTACGCCACCATGCACATGCCTTGCTAGTGCATTTGTGCGTGTATGTGCCTGTCAGCATGTGGCCCTGTGTGTGCGTGTGTGTGTGTGTGTGTGTGTGTGTGTGTGTGTGTGTGTGTGTGTGTGTACGTGTGCATGTGAGCCCCCGGCTCTGGCGCTGCGAGGCCAATGGCACAGCAGCGGCCGACACTAAAGAGAAAGCCGGATCGCTTCCAGCAGCCACGAAAATAATTTATGCCACGCTACAATCACTCACAGATGTTCACAGGGACGCAACCCTGGGGGGAGCGGGGGGGGGGCATGCTGCAGGGAGCAAGGCTAGGAGAAAACGGAGATGGACAAATGATATACGGGCGACCCTGCCATGACCTCGGCCCACCTGATTGAAGGGGATTAGGGGTTGCAGTGTCATGATGGTACTTCAGTCCAGCTGTGCTTTTGGAGCAGGGGATGGAGGCAGGGTATACACATGCACTCACATCTACACAGATGACAGTCACATCTGCGCAGACAGGGCTGTGCCATCACATACGGAATGTTGATGTCAGGTATGAGGTAGTAGGAGGGGGAGCGCGATCCCTCTTGGCGCTGTAACTCACGGGAGCTGTTCCACGCGGAACCCCCCCCCCCTTCTGGCTTCCGTTACATGGGTGAAGCAGCAAGTAACGGCAAGAACGAGATGGAATGGCCTCGTAAGAAGCCAAAGTCAGGGGAGGGGGGGCGGCGGTGTCAATGAAACTCCGGACGCGGGATCCGGCACGTTCGGCTCTCTCCAGCTGGAAGACTTGCCAAGGCGGGCCTCCCCTTCGTCAGGCACACAGCCCCAGAGACCCGGAACGCCTTGGCCCTGGTAGCACTGAGGGAAACAGATGGTTTCTGTAGACAGAGCAGCGCAAGAGATCTGAAAGAGCTGCCGGCCCGTGTGTGTGTCTGTGTGTGCGTGCATGAGAGGCGTCTGAATGGAAAGAACAAAGTCCAGGCCGCGAGGCGGAGCCGTCCAACGATCAGATAAAGAGGCACGCGAAGCCGTGGCGCCCATGTCGCGGTAGGGCCAAGCAGGGCGCAGGTGGCTGGCACTGACTGCGACAGCACTGCCGAATGAGGCGGGGCGTGCGAAATCGAGAGCGAGCGGCACGATGAGCTGCGTGGGAGGCTGGGGAGAGCGAGGAAGCGGGAGATAGAAGAAGAGAAGTGAGAATTATTCAAGAGCACAGGGAGACTCCCCCTCCCTGTCTGACTTTTATCGGGCCAGACGTCGCCCCCTAGGGGCGGGGTCAAAAATTAGCACGCAAAGAGAGTGTTGTTTCCAGATGACCTGCCAAAGAAATCATAGGAAAATTCCCCGTGACTTGAGCTGGACCACGTGTGTTTGTGGCGAGGTGAAAAATGTTACGCGCCGTCAACTTTCCCAAACTGCTTTGACGGCGGCATGCAGGCCACGGCTCCACCCGAAACCCAGCACGGAGGTTTTATCAGTCAAGGGAAACGAGGAAGGCGGTGCTCAGCCCAGGCTTGTGCTGTGAAGCTGGGGGATCAAGAATTCCAGCTGCTTGGTGCTTCTGCCACCAAAAGAATGCGGTGGAAGGGCCCTGTAAATACTGAGAGGGAGGGGGAGAAGAAAAGGGGGACACGGGTACAGGCAAAGACGGACGGGCCTTTACAGACTGCCAGATTGCGAGCTCCCGTCCCGCAGCAACTGTGAGGAGATTGAAGCTGATAGAGGGGGATGGGGGCCCGCCCTGGCTGATAATATCTTTCCCTTGATATGCTGTGGGGGGGTTGTCCTGTCTACCCTCCTTGCTGGCAAAGGGCAGGCAGCTGAGGTGTTGAGTGGGGGTTGGGAAGGAGAACGAAGACAAGGGCGAATGAGCAAAGGGAACGATACAGGCAGGCAGGCAGGCAGGCAGGCAGGCAGGCAGGGAGGGAGGGAGGGGGAGGTAGTTGATGACAGAGAACGGCTTAGGGTTGCCGGGGGGGCATGCACGTGGTGAGAGAGGCCCGCCGTCAGCTCTGACGCGTAGACCTGTATCAGATAGCAGCGCTGGCCCTTTCCGCCTCCCCACAGAGAAACCTGACACCGCCCGCCTCCTGTTTTGCCGCAGCTTAACCCCGCCACCCCCGTTGACTGAAAGCCAAGCCCGGACCCCGCGGCGTCGCCGGCGGCCTCCAGCTCAAACGCAAAGCAGGCTGCCAGTGTCCCCTTGGCTCGTTTTATTTTTTATCACCCACGGTAACACAGGAAAGAAACACGCCCCCCCGCATGCACCGACGAGAGCGGAAAAGGGAAGCATTCTCTTTCCTCTAATTGAAGCCATTTTGTTGCCATGGTGCCACATTTGCTCGAGGAGTCAGTGACGAGGGGCGTCTTTACCTCCTGCAGAAAATCAGTCGCCAGCTTTGGGTTCTGGGGCAGCGGCGTTTTTTCGTGGTTGCTGGAAATAGACATTCAGGCGGGCGCTCCGTCTGTCCTGTGAGGCCATGGTGGCATGCCTCGTTGGGCCCCCAGGCAGAGTTTCACCTCTGCGGCCAGTCGTGCGGGTCTCCCTCACCCCCCTCCAGCACAGGACGGCGGCCCGGGTCGTTCCGCGGGTTTGGCCGCTGGCGTGGAGGATGAGTAATGCGTCAGGTCAGGTCGTGCATCTCCAGGGCCAGCTCTGACAGCTTCCCCCATCAATAACATGCTCTGTTTCCACCGCCTGAGTCTGCTTCACCTCATCTGCCCCCCCAGTTACCAGTTTGGTCCCCCAGCCCCGTCATTCATGGCAGAGGGTCTCTTAGGTCATGCTGTGTTTTCCATGTGCGGGAATTTTGTGTTCTGTTTGGAAAAACAATTAGCGCTTTCAGCAGCGTTGCTACTGTGGTACGAGTGAGCCTGCATGGTTGGAGCCGCAGCCAGTGGGTGGGGGGTGCCGCAGCAACTTAGATTGCTTTTGTTTTTATTCCTGTAATGGGGTGATCTTTTTTTTTATTCCCCCCCAAATGACAAAATAACAAGGACCTTTCTTGTGTTTCCTCAGCACTGATGTCACAGTCACATGTTTGGCGGGGCATCCGTTGTCCTGCAGTCCAAGCTGTTCTTCTCTTTCGGGAACCAGAGAGGAGCGCTTACTGATTCCCAACCCTGGCTTGTAGTTCTAAAGGTTCTGTGATTGCAAGATGGCAGGCGGTCCACAAGAACAGTATCAGCCTTTGTCATGCCAGGATAAGGGTGAAATGGAAGTGGGGGGGAGGGGGAGGTCAGGTGCATGTACATACGAAGAAATGTTTTCTTCCTTAAATCTTCATGCCATTCAGCTGTGAGGATCAGACAGACAGCAGAACATAGAACAGTCCTTCCATGTGAAGGAGGTGGGACCGTGGGGGTCCCTCATTGGCTCTTGACATTTGGACTCGATGGCCACAGCTGAAGGGGCACACACTCGGCGTGACTTGTGGCTTGTGCCGAGCCGCCCCCTCTGGGTCGATCCAATTACGCTTGCGAGCGTGTCGGCGGGAGACGCTCCCAGGCTCTGCGGTCGCCGAGCCGCTTGTCCGCTATTAACCTGTTTATTGTCGACCGCACCCGATCTGCTGCTTCTAACCGAGTTAAGCAGGAGGTGGCGCGCCGGTGGGCCCTGGGGAGGGGGCAGTCGTGCCCATGCCCTTGATTTATTTGGCCTTTAATGGGAAGTGAAATCAATCCCAGTGGCAGCCGGCTGACTTTAACTCCCCCCTCCTCTGACAGAAGCCCTGAGCAGGCGATCACAGATGCACGTTCGCGGCACTCGCTCGCCTTTCCAGACCCGAGCCAGGGCCTGTTCGGGCAGACGAGCTGGCCCAGGGTGGGGGGGCTCCCTCTACTGCACAGCGTGACCCGTCTCTGTTCTAACCATCGGCGCACTGCGGATCACGTCTACTGGGAGGGTCGGCAGAGGAAGGATCAAGAAAAAAATAACAGAGAGGGAGGCCAGCACCTTAAAGGAATAACGCAAAAGGATTGTGGAATCGCCAAGATGAGGGTAAAGCACAAAAGCAGCCGGTGATAGAGGGCTGAGCCCTAATCCAAAACAGGCCAGGGGAGCAAAAACTCGGGGCCTGAGTGTGGGGCAGGGCAGGGCGGCGTGAGGCGCTGAGGCAGAGCCACTGGTACCTGCAGCTTCTCACCCGCCAACAGACAAATAACTTGGCAGAAGCTGAAAGGAGACTTTATCTCCAGTCGAGCTGTGGGGATGAGGGCGGGGGGAAACAGCGCGCACCACGCTGGTGGGGCGGGCTGGCCGCCCAACCATGTCGCCGCACTGTCTGCCCCAAGGTCCTCTGCAGGGCATTGCCCAGCCTGCTCCCGGCTGCAGCTAACCAGCCCAATGCCCTCAAAGTCACGGCCAGGAATGTGTCAAGCCCCCAGATCCACGGCAGGCTCCAGTGGTATCCTGAACACTGCGGTGGGAGGGGGGTGAACACATGGAAAGGAGGCGCCAGACGGCATGTTTAGCAAAGTGCTTTTTCGAGATTGCGCACGCCACAGGCGCTATGTGGGGCGCCGCTCAGGGATCTGGCTGGGGGTCCGCCTCAGCCTTCCAGAAGGTGAGTGGCACGGTTTCGAAGGAAGACTTTGCTGGTAAATGAATGACACACCCAAATTTGTGATTTAATTAATTAATTCTTTTAATGTACATCCTGATTTCAGGGTGCATGTCAGAAAGCTAACCTGGGTAACTGCAGTTCTGGGAGGGGGTAACGCCAGTGTGAGCCAACCAGTTGCAGCTCTCTGTGAGCTGTGTTCCCCCCACGTCGCAGGCTGACTCACTGAAACGGCATTTTATTGAGCACTTTCCATCAACACGCCAACAGCAATCAGAGAGGCAGGCTGGACTATTCATTACCAGCCTCTATTACTCTCTCAGTCCTCCCCATGTCTCGTTATGTGGGTTACGGACACCGGATAGATGATTCTTCTTTATTTTTCCTCATCTTGCGAAACGTATGCAGTGTATAGCGCTGCTTCAGTTTGGATGCAGAGTCAGCTTTTGTATTCCCTGAAGTCAGCCCGCCTGCTTGAAACAAGATGAGCTGATGTTTTGGGACATAATGAAGAGCTGAGGGTGTGATTGGGATGAGAACAAAGGATGGAATGAGGGTGAGACTGTGAGAGACTGGGATTGGAATAGAAGATGCTATCGGAGTGGCATTGAGAGCAGCTTGGATTCAAATGGAAGATTTAAAAAGATCAGGTTAGAGAGAGAGTTGAAATGGAATGGAGAATGAAATGAGGGCAGGACTAAGAGACCTGGTTTGTAATGGAAGATTAAATGAGAGCTGGGTTGAGAGATGGATTGGAATGTAGGATGAACTGAGGGCAGGATTAAGACTGGAATGAAGGATGAAAGGAGGACAGGATTGAAATAGGAATGGATGATGGTATGAGGGCAGGATTGAGACTGGAATGGTGGAGGAAATGAGGGCAGAATAAAAATTGAAATGGAGGATCAAGTGAGTTCAGGATTGAGATTGGAATGGTGGAGGAAATGAGGGCAGAATAAAAATTGAAATGGAGGATGGAGTGAGGGCAGAATTAAGATTGAAATGGAGGAGGAAATGAGTGAAATGGAGGAGGAAATGAGGGAAGGATAGAGATTGGAATGAAGGATGAAATGGCAGGATTGAGAGTGGCAAGGACTGGAATGGAGAATGAAATGAACACAGAGTTGAGACTGGGATTGGAATGAAGGATAAAATGAGGGCAGGACTGAGTGATGTTGGGTTTGGAGAGTCATGCAGCTGTCAGACATAACTTGGTAAGAAGCATTTTGTGTGTTTGAAGCAGCAAATATGTGTGTGTGTCATCTCCTCACTGACACGCGCACACACACACATACAGTGCCTCTTGGTCGTGCTCTTTACCGCAGGCATGTTCAGCGCTTGTTTTGACATTTATGAGTAATTGCCAGTCCTCAGACGTACGCGGCATCGGAGCAGAAGGCTGCAGACGAATAGGACTGCCCATTCCTGGCAAAACGGCTCCCTCACATTCTGCCACACACCTTTCGAAATGTCAGCCGCTTCCTGTCTTCGTGGAGAAGCTGAGCACCTCGGTCGGCTTTGCGTGGAAGGGCTGCAAGGCAGTGCTGTGATGACTGTCGTTACTGCAGTGAGCCTGCGCGTGTGTGCACATGCTCGTGTGTGTGTGTGTGTGTGTGGCAAGAGTGCACCTTACATACAATGTGTGTGTATACACATAGTACATACGCATATGGACATATTTTATATCATATTTGTATTGAGTGTGCCTGTTTATGTGTCTATATAGGCAAATGTTGGTCTGTTGTACATTGTTCTTTGACGGTGTGCACACACACTTACACGTACCCTTGGTAACACTGTTGTCCCTCCCCCACAGGATCCACAATGCCATTTACCCCAGCACCCCCATCTTCTCTCTGACGCTGCTCCACGTCCTATCGGCTCCTCTACACGGCCTGGCCAACGCCGTCGTCTTTGGCCTGGACCGGGACATCTGGGGCCAGCTCAGCCCCACGGGCATCCAGGTAAGGCAGTGCGACGCCCAGAGACAGAGCCAGGTGATGTGAGGGCTGGCCAGGCAGGCGGATGTGGGAAAACTCGGCAGCCACGAGCTTCTTCCTTCTCATCGTTCAAGCCTGACTGCCTTATTGATTTTTTTTTTTTTTTTCTCCTTCCCACTATCCTTTTTTCCCCCTCCTTGCCAGTGGGGGGAGGTGGGGGCTGGGGGGGGTTGTTTTTCCCTCTAAGCGGGGGTGAGCCGCGAAATAAATTTCCAAGTCATAACAGCTAATAAAAGCTGCAGGCGCGGGACGGGCGGGCAGAGACGTGCGGTCAGGTGGTTTAGCCTCTCTGCAGACCAGGGAGGCAGTGAGGGGGGTGGGGCTTGGTTTTGGATTTCATATGCGGCCTTGGCCCACCCGCCCTCGGCCCTGTTGGCCTCGCTTCTCCCTGCCCATGGGGGACTCATCAAGTGCACACCAGACACCTGGAAACTTGTGGCCCAGAGCATCGGGGGTGGGGTGCATGGAGAAGGGAGGGAGCAGCAGCCTTAACCGGCATTAACACAGTGTGAGCGGCCAGCGGCTCAGTGGCTGCGTGATGAGGACAGACCGTGGCTGCTATTGGGTCAAGAACCCCCCACCTGAGGCACGCGACGCACCATAGCAGCTGGTGGGAAGCCACTGTAATATCATCGCGGTCGTAGAGCAGAGACCGCCTGGTGAACGCCAGGGTTTGTTATGTGCCGTGTCCCTTACTGGGGAGGCTGGGAAATTGTTTCTGAGAGATTAGCAGCAGCGGGAGCTGCGGAATCAGATTAGTCGGAGTGGAGGAGAGAAGAGGAGAGCGTAGAGCGAACTTGTGTCTCAGCGTTAATCCCAGTCATTTGCTCCCTGCAATTCACTTTGATCCAGTTATTTTAACTCTTTCTTTTAACCATTGCTCTGCACGAGCTGCCTCCTCCACAGCCATTCTCTTATTACAGCCTATTTCTCCTTCCTACCCCGGGACGGACGCTCCGATCAGGTTGAGGGGCTTTGAGTTACTGTCGCAGAGCAGACGCTACAGGCATCTCCAAGGCTACGCTGTGCCGGCCAGCCTTAGAGAGGGGGGTCCAGCTTTTAGATATGGTCAGTAGGAATGGGGCTCTGAGGCAAAGTGTAAAAGCTGCAGTATGATCTGCCCGCACACACACACATACACACACGCGGGTCGTCCGAGTCCCTCTGGAAAAACGTGGAGGGGGTCCGTTTTCGGGGATCAGCCTGACTGTTATGCTGACATTTGTGCCGTTAAATATTAGTATTGCCCAGGCCATTCCCTCAGACACAGCCGGCGCGGGGCACAAAGGCCGGTGATTACAGGTGCCACGCGCCAAATTGCCCCCGCCCCCGCCCCCCCCCCCGCTGGCGACTGCGTGGGCCATGCTGATAGCTCAGCGTCCTGGCCTCACCAGAGAGAGAGAGAGAGAGAGAGAGAGAGAGAGAGAGAGAGAGAGAGAGACAGGCCGGTACGCTGTGACCTTTATCTCAAATGTCAGTCAGGATGCGTCTGTATGCAGCAGACCGGGGGGTGGGGGGTTGAGCTGATTGCCCTTGGCTGCGCCCGGCCCCTGTGGGGTCCTTCTGACTGCTCTTGGGGGTGGGGCCTGGGGATGGTGGCACGTCAACACAGTGATGCATCCCTCATTCATTCATTACAGTGGAGCTGACTGGGGCAGGGGGGCTCCAACAGTGATTAATGTAGTGAAGGACACAGACGAGGGAGTGTGTCCCCACCTCAGCTCCTCTGTGTGTGTTTTTTTTTTCTGTATGCATGAACATGCTGTGTTGTACAATTTGTGTGTGTCTCCACACTCGACTGCTGACCAGTGATGACAAGACCATGTGCTGGTCCTGGTCCTACCATGACTGGGCCGCAGTGAGGAGGGTGGGCGTTCCCAGGGTGGCATTGTGATATCAATCAGCACTGACAGAAGGAACCCCTCATTCCCATGCGGGCTCGTGCTGCTGAGACTGAAATCAGAAGTAGTATGGCTCTCTCACACTCTGGGGCCATTGCTCTGTGTGTGAGCATGCACTGGCTCGCCTGTATGTCTCACGCAGGAGACAAAGGGAGCTGGCTGATTAAATGTTAAATCTTTAACAGCAAAGTGATTATTTTTCTTTTACTGCCTCCTGAGGAAATCGCTCATGTGGGCTATGATGTGGGGGGTGGGGGTGGTCCTTTGCCTCTGTCCCGACTCTTATCTGTTTCTTCTGTATGCCCACAGCTGGCCTTGCACTCGAGACTTTGTGACCGCACGCGGATTGGCGAGTACCACGCAGGACCGGTCCGCTACACCCCCGCTGGGGAGCTGGACCTCTCCGATTCCGACGACGAGGACACCAACGTGCTCTTCTTCTCCCCAGACATGACTCTGAAGGACAGGGGGCCGTGAGGAGGAGGAGGATGATGATGATGATGATGATGAAGCTGCAGAGCCAGAGCCCTGTGTGCTGTTCTGAGCAGGAGGACAGCCAGGCCGACACTGGAGACGAGCTGTCAGGCTCCATTATTAATTTCCCACTCTTAATATTTAATGTCATAAAACTGCAGCTCCCCATGCAGCCAGTGAAGAGACGCTAAGGACAGGCCTGATGCTCCATCTCACACCGTTAATCTGCTCCCACCGTCTTTTTCCTTCAGCTTTCAAGGTTTACGTTTGTTTCTGCTGCATCAGAATGCCGCTGCCATTTTCCGCAGCTTCTTGAAACTCTTTCCGTTTCCCTGCATTTCTGAAGGACATGTTTCTCTCGCTGATATGAGCACGCAGTGTTTGGGTCTGTATTTATTGTTTGTGTATTTTTGTACTGCATTAAAAGGTGAACGTTGAGGCAGGTGGGGCTCTTTTGTGTTGGGGGGGACGCTGTGAGCTTCACCTTGGCTGACTTGCTGTCGCTTTGATGCAGACGCTGCCGCCGGCACTGGGTGTGGCCCCTGACAGACAAGGGGGGGTGAGAACAAAAACAAAATGGGAGGAGTCTCAGGAGGAGGAAATGGCAGCGAGGGGAACTGCCCCTGTGCTCAGGACCCCCAGCTTCAACCACGGACAGTTATTACAAGTAACACTCCTTTTCTGAGGACAGCGCCCCCTGCTGCCATGTGTGCATCCATTGTTATGCTGTAAAGCATGTGGGTCTGAGACCCCCCAATAAGAACTGTCTCATTTCCATGGCTCCTTACAGAATGTATCACCCTTGTTTGGATCCGCGCGCGTGTGTGTGTGTGTGTGTGTATCTGTGTGTCCACATGCGTCTGCACGCCGTCCTTCTGAGCACAGGGTTGCATTCGACGGCAGATCCGTGCTTTCAGCCGCACACCTCATTACGCCCCTAATTCACACATAACGCCTCCGGACGCTGGGCCCATTACTCATTCACAGGGAAGTGATTGAGTTTAGAAAACGCCTCAGCCGGCAGACGGGCCCCGGAGTGACGCCAGAGCGGAAGGCAGCCCCAGTCTTCGGGCCTGACCGGTACGTGCACCGCCAGTGTCGTGGCCTATGTGGGCGTCGCTGCACCAACCTTCTCTAGGCAGACAAAACATAGACGGAGACACACGGGCTTCCTCCAAGCCCAAGCTCATTCGGCGTTTTCGGACTGATGCTGTCGTGCCCCCAGGGCAGCAGACTGACGTGATCCTCCCCCCACCCAAAGCCTCGGAACCTTTGATGAAATAGGCGAAAATGAAATAGCCGAATCTTCCCGATCGGCGGGATTTTCATACGCTCAAAGATGTTATTAACTTGGCATAAGAGCCGCGGTGCGTGTGGAATAATCCAATCTCTCGCTGTCATACGGAAAAAATTATTTCTCCCGTATCGCCGCGCGTGCTGTAATTGGATACAATTTAACATCGGCGGCCCCTGGCAAGTCGACGCGCGGTGCGGCTGCCACAAGCCGGCCTCGGCGCCCGGGCAATGAGAAGCACCTTCTCTCTGCAAATCGTTTTAAAAAAACCGGGATGGATGGGGGGGGAGATACAGGCTGATTGAAGTCAGCTGTCGGGCTCCGGTGGCAGTCCAGCACAGCACAGGTTAAGGGATGAGAAGGGGCAGTCCAGGCATAGCAGGAAAAATAATTTTAAATTGAATCCCGAGGCTGGCCCAATATGAAAGGCTCGTGGACCGGGCAGGAAGCATTAAATTTAATGCTTTTAGGGTCGCTCCGCTGCAGTCGCGCAAAGCCTGGCAGGACGTCGGGGGCGACAGGCGTGCCGGGTAAACTGCCCGTTTAACACCGGGGGCCGTTCGTTAGCGAGCCGGAGGTCTCGGACATCGGCACCACTGCCCGGGCGTTTAGGAGGGACGCAGGCAGCTCCAATCTGCATGACATGCTTCACTGTAAAGCAGACTGCGTGCCGCTCCCCCCAACTCGCCCAAGGCTTTGATTTTCCAGCTAGCTTCTTTTTTTTTTTAAGCTGGCTGTGCGGTTCATCCTCTGTGTGTACACTTAAACATCTTCCAGGTTAGCTGATGTACGGATCCAGTCTGTGCTGAAATGCAGTGGGCTAGCGTGCGGCTTCTCCCCGGACACAGAGATGCATTCACGTCTGTGCCTCCTGCATTTGATGCCGGCGTTTCAGACAAAATGAACGAATGTCAGGATAATTTCCCTGAATGCCGAGCAGACATTCGCAAGAAAACAATCCATGAGGTAGAGGGGCTTACCTGAAAAATAAACGGTGCCATTTTTAAATGATCACTGTCTGTGGGAAGATGAATGCACCGTAGATAACGTGACTTTGTTAGCGTGTGTCAGGGCCGCTTGGCGGCTGCGGGGAATATCAAGAGAACGCGTTCTCGCGTTGGTTTTAGAGCCTCGTGTTTTTCAATCTGTCTCCGTTCTCTGGAGACGAAAGCCGGGTCGGGCCAGGAGTTTGCGGGCTGACATCATGCCTCGACGCCGTATCCCTCGATTACTCAGAGAGCCGGTGTCAGGCGGGAGGGAAGGTGTCTCTGACTACCGTGCCTGGGAATGCCTCCGCGCTGGCGGCCGTGATGAATGTGCTGCTCGTTCAAAGCCCCGCTGCCTGTTTAGGCTGGAGGAAGAAAAATCGCCCCTCGAGAGCAAAGATCCATGCCACGGTCGCTGCTGGGGGGGCGGAAGGAGGAGCAGCAGCAGCAGCAATGAGGGGGGTGTGCCGCGGCTTAATATCGCAGTCCCCTTTCGAGCTCGTCAGTTTCGCTAGCAGCTGTGGCGTAAGGCAGGCGCTGTCGACCAGCCCATGCATATTTCATCCGGCCTCTCATAGATCCACGCCGTTTATATCCGCTAACGGCGTCTGGCAGGCGCATGCTGACGCGCGTGCACGTGCAATGAGGGTGGCGTGTGAGAAAGGGGGCGCGTGCGTGGACCCGGCGATCCGTCACGGCCTGCGGGTCCGTGTGCTCCCGCAAAAGTAAACGGGCCTCTCTGATCGCACCCCGCTAAAAAGCGACAACGCAAGAGCCGTGACCGTCGAGGTTCAGCTTGTGCAGTAGGGATATCTGAGAGTCTCAGTTTTTTTTTTTAAGAGAAGCGGAATCTCGCTTCTGAGAAGAATGCGGTGCCATGTCTCACGGTGCTTTCGTTTTTTGTATAAAGAGCTGAAAGCCTTTTTAGATACACTGCTTACAGATGGCTTACACTTTCCCCTGTTCCGCCGTGTGTGAGTGAGTGTGTGTGTGAGACGCGTTGTGCTACATCCCCCATGCATGCTGCCTGTTTATTTACGTAAGTCTAGCTGCTAATTCCCCAATGGAGTCATTTATAATGGGGTTTCCCCTTTAATTACGCAGCTTTCTTCTTTTGGGCTGCGGCTTCCATTTTCTGGAAAACGAAACGGTTATGTCTGTGGGATTGGCCGCCGGAAACGCAGCAGAACCAAAATGTCTCTGTTAGATAGGGTGCTGGAGATGAGTGAGGGGGGTGGCATTCACCAGAGGAGGACGGGCTCCGGTTATCGTGTGTGAGCAGCCACCTGATCTGCTGTGTAAAATTTGCAATGAGATTATACAGGAAATTCTCAGATATTCTCACAAGGGCGGCGTGAGCTGCAGACGGGCAGGGGCTCAGCCTGGTCAGCGGGGTTTCTTTGTGGAGGTGATACACATGCAGCCTCGAAAGGGGGCGTGCTTTCGCGCCCCTTTCATCCAGACAGCCGGCCGTCTTGACTTTCTCTCTGGGCCCGGCGCAGCCCTTCGCCGTGTTGCTTGTGTCACTTGCGGTGATTTTTCAGTGCCTGCGCCCGTCAAAGTACCGGTGTGACCACGGTATTGTTACGTGGAGGACTTAGAAGCCCGGTCGTCCCCCGGCAGATGCTCGGCTTGGCCTTCCTTGATCTACTTAACTCCTATGGGCACGTAAAGGACGCCAACGGGACCGTTTACGTTTAATCTGATGAAATTGCGCGAAAAATTGCTGAGCTGTGGGTCGTCTTCTGGTCTAAACGGATGTGGCGTTTGGTGCTGGCGACCTTGTCTGTTTGCCTTCCTGCTCTAGAAAGGCGAGGAGTCGGTCTGTCTTCACCGCCACAGACAGCAGCTGCAGCCTTTCAAAACACTAATTTATTCGCCTCAGCCACGGAGTCGGTGTGTGTGTGTGTGTGTGTGTGTGTGTGTATGGGGGGGGGGTAGCACGTCTCCTTCGCTTTTCGCACCAGCCCGCCTTCTCCACAGCCCCGCTCGCTTCGCAGCCTGCCACCGATAATCGCAGGAGTGCAGAGGAAACGCGGCGCCGACGGCTCTTCTGAGCCGAATGGCACGGAGGTGTTTATGAGCACAGCCTCAAAGAGCGCTGCCGCCCCCAGCCTGCACGCTCGGAGCCTGGGGGGGAGGGGGGGCCTGGACTGCTCAGCAGCCTGGGAAAAAAAAGGGGAAAAAAAAACACCACCTTAATTTAGCTTAGAAGGCAAGGAGGCTTTAAAAATTCATGCAGGAATGCCGCAACGCACGAGAAATTACAGTAAAACGCATCCAGTTTGTGGGAAGCAGAGAGCAGCAATGCTGCGTCCGGCTTATTCCGCTCTAATGGGGTTCGTGGAGACGCGAAGGAGCCGCTTTTACCTGCGTGTATTTAGAGCGTCGCCGTAGACACGCCGAGCCGCACTGCTACCTGTGGAGATTTATTGGGTGATTTGCGGGAGGCGCAATCCGTTCGGGGATTCCGCCATTACATTTTCACGACGAGTATTTACTGGGAAAACCATAAGGGTTATGTGCTCTGAGGAATTCCGAGTCCGGATTCGTGGAGGTCCGTCCATGAGTCGGGCAGCCGCTGCGGCCGAATCTCTGTCTCGTAGTGAATAGCACTGGAATGAATGACGCCAGCCTGAACGTACCGTCATGCGGTTATCCTCGGCGGAGACAGTGTGCGGCTCCTTCTAGGGAATAACAGGGTGCCCGAGAGGCTGGGCTGGGGGTGTCGTAAGCGATCCGTAACGATCTGCAGGTGGATCTCGCTGGGTTAATAACAGCCGCCCGAGGCTCCGCCGCGCACAAAGAACTTCCTGCAACGTGAGCCACTCGGCCGGGCTCCTGCTCATGCCGTCTGGCCTTGCCTGAGCCTCCGCCAGAGCCCTCGTCCCGACTTTAAAGCCGTCGCTGCAGCGAGTGTTTGATTGCAGGAACAGATGGCTGCATTGCTGTTACCTCCCAGAGAGCTGAACTCCTCCGCGAGCGGGCCTCAGCATACACAACACTTGCATTATTATTTTTCCTTTTGCAACACGAGAATAAGACTTTGGATGCTGTTCTGCTCCTGGAAATGCTAAACTTCAATTTCCATGGAGTTCAAGTGCTGGTCTGCCTCCATTTGTAAGCCCCCCCCCAAAGAACTGCCTGCTCCCCCCTAACAGATGAGGGGTGAAAGGTCATCAGACTATAACTCGGCTTTTCATTTTTCAATTCACGGTTGCTTTCTAAAACCAAAAATGTCACCGTTACGATATTTTGAGACTGATGATCAATTCGTTTGGTTTGTGTGCTGTAAAAATGAACCTTAAACAGCTCTTGATATTCTTTTTTTGAAGTTTGTGGAGTCTGCAGCTGCAAAGTGCTCCTAGTCCCACGTTATGAGTACATCCATGAAAACGAGGTTCCCTGTCATGAGCTTCCTGAGTGGAATTGCATGCGTTCCGGTCTGGCGTTCCGGCTCCTGCTGTCCCTAGGGTGTGGTAATTAGGCCTTCAGCATTTTGAGTATGTGAGGTTCTTTCAGACTAGAATGAGGCATACACACAAGGAATTTTGCAAATGATATAATAGTATCATTTATCCACTTTAAAGGTCCACGTGGAAGTCAGTGACGAGCGTGGTGTAATTTAGGAGGGAGCTCTGTGCAGTTTATGGGAGCCGTTACGAATCCGTACTCCGCTGAATAACGAGCTGAGTCGATTGGGTCTCGTTAAAATGCATCCTTAAGTTACCGAATTCCGGAAAGCTTTGTTAAACCGTTTCGAAGCCAGGATTTTAGCTTGGTCCTTTATTGGGTATTCAGATGTATAATTTGCATGTTTAATTAACTACCGGTCTAATCTCTGCCGTGTAAATCCTGTTGGGATATAAACCCAGTGACACTCGGAGTGCAAGAAAAAGGGGACCGGAAACCAGCGGGTGACTCGGGACGGGATCAGCTGGGACCTGTCACAGCCGCAGTAAGGAGGCCCAGGGGAGAAAGGCTATTCTCCATGGGTCCGTCTGTCTCACTCTCAGCCCGTCCTTTCACACGGCCCACCGGAACAGAGCCCCTCGTGCTGTAAACGGCGCCGTCTTCAGAGAGCGTGGCGCGCTGTTCGAGCACACCGCCCGAGCCCCCCGGAGACCCACGCTCTCCGATTTCCTTTGCAAAGCGGAATAATGCGATCTTTTCAGTCAGGCTCCCCCGGTTTCGGCTGAAATTGCTCGCAAACACCTACCCTTCTCTCGGCAGCACTCCGGAACCACGAGCCATTGTGAAAGGGCGCCGCTGAATTAATTAGTTTGGAGGTTATTTAATCCACTGGGGACCATTTTTCTTGCCCCTAAACTGGAAATGTGTGTGTCTCCGGCTGGCCCTTTCACGAGCCGCCTTTCCACCCACCGCCCACGACAGCTGCAATAAATGGACCCAGACCCCCCTCCCCCTCGGCATCCCAGCCTTGACAGATGCGTCCCAGCCGGCTCAGCGTCTCCCTCCGCCCCGCTGGAATGTGACACAGCGGAGGGCTGCTTTCAATGTCACAGCTAATAGATAAGGTGGGGATTAACCGTCGCTACAACGGTTCCGGCGGAGCCTAGAATAATTACCCCGGCTAATGTCATCTAATTGTTTTTTGAGTAAGTAAGCGGTGTTTTTCTAAACCCTTGCACAAATAGAATTTTTTTTTTTTTTTTTTTTAACCAGCGAGTGCCTCACTGCTGCCGTGCTTGTTTTAACATGAGTATACATACATTTCATATGGTTTTAAGTATCCCATGAAAAATTTACCTGGATACAACATCAGCATCTCAAACAGCTTATACAGTTACCAGTTGTGCTGATCAGCTAATTGAGGCAACATTTGGTGTAAAACGTCAGAATTATTATTCAAGAATTTTAAAATGTGGCAAACGGGTCATGCGGTGCTGTTTTGCAAACCTCTTAAACATTTTCTGTCACTGAAGAATGTCAAAGGTGGCCATGAGAGATGACTTAAGACATTGAGACATCTCTGCCCACAGTGAGAAAATATAAAAGAATTCAGGTCCTAATGTGTGAGAAACACAGCTGTTTTGATGGATATAGCTTTAACTAGTCTTTCTTCTTCTCTGCCTTTGAATCTCTGGTCATAAAACGAGGAGTGCAACACTGAATAATATGGAATTCAACACTATCAGTTTGTAATGGCTGTTAAAATTCGAGAGATTTTGGTCTAACTCAGAGCAATATTTTTTATCCGGGGTAAAGAATGTATATTCGGAAATCCAATGCATTTGCCTGTGATGTGGCAGACCTAGCTGCTCAGCACTGGTGAATCTTCCAGTCTGGACTTCTGTGGCATGCCTGCATCACATCGGCAGTGAAACTGGAAAACTAAGAGCAAGGGGTGAAGAGATGTCAAAAGCACCCCAGTGACAAATGTTTACATGAGTGACGGAAGGTGCAGCATGAAACGTCTAGCATCTATGATGAAATCTGGAAGTGGGCTACATCTTAAGCTCCTGACCAAACAGGACACACATGCTGGGTACACAGTCTGCACCATACCGTGCATTTTAGAGCACTGGCAGGTGGCCATTATACTGTGTCTTAATTGCATTTTCCCATATTCTCCACATCACCCTTCACATTCATATTGTTGTACTTCAAAGGAACCCAGACTGCCCTCTGGATGTTACCGCCATCATCCCCTTTACCAGTTATTTACTGAGCAAACCGAATGGCAGCGTCCTCGAGCGGAAATGAAGCAGGTCAATGTTTTGCAGGAACGCTGGAAAATTAAGGAGTGGCAGCGCAGAAGCTGGCTGTGTAAACGGGCGGACGTGTTTGTTTTGGTTGCCTGGTGTGTGAAAACACAGTGATTGGGCTGTGTAAACAGCAGATCCCTGACACTGACGAGTGTGACAGCGGACAGGACCTCCTGCCTCAGGCTACTCCTGCACTACCTCCTGGGAAACCATGCTGAAAACTCTAAGCTAGCAGTTTGTTTAATCACTGTGAATATTAGCAGCAAACACCTTACTTCCTGAAAGTGAGCTCCTGGTTCCGTTACTTTCCACCTTTTGAAGGCCATTGTGCCTTTGGTATTCCGGCACAACGGCGGATAAAATGCGCGGGCTACGGGTGAATTGAAATGCACGCATACGCACCAAACCACACACTGCGATGCAGAGCGGACATTAATCTTCTTGCGCTGTTTTGACAGCACCGCTGACACCACCCGGCAACATTCGCCAGGGTCGTTTCGGGAATACCTGAGATTCTCTGCCACTTCCTTTGCCCAGTCAGCGCCCCTTTAAAGGCTGCCCCATGCACCAAGCCCTTCCTAACATGACAAATCGAGTGCGTTGCTATGGTCTGTGTTTAGCAGTTTCTGACCTGCGACCCAGCGAAAAATGCAGATTAAGGGCATCCTACCTCACTGACTACAGAAAACCACGCTTTTCTTCTAGAAATGTGCATGTTCTGTGTTGCTGGGCAACTGAACAGCATCCATAGCTTTGCTCTATTCACTGCATTTCATTCATCTAATTTGCATATATGTCCAAATGCCTAGATTAGCTTAAGACCAGGTCGCACAGTGTCTTGTGAAAGTATGGACTCTCTGAATGGGTTGTACTATTGTGCAAAGAAATATCCTTGATCCAATGTGAACATGTTTGACATAGCTCTGATCTGGATCTGTGGATGGTTCTTTCCTTATTTAAGCTTGTTGTTTGTTATTGTTGTGATTAGATAATTAGCATTATCGTCATTATAAACGCAAGCCTTAAAACAGACCCAGGTATTTCCTTAAAGAGGTTGAGTGGGTTTAATGAAGCCGTCTAGGGCGCCTATCGCTTCCCTGTCATTACTTTCAGCCCTTCTGTGCCACCTGTCCGCGCTCCGTAATTAAACGCTTTTAAGGGATTCAGCAGAGTTTCCAGCCGTATCAGCTATAGCGCTGTCTCCGCCTGGGTTAGTCTGGCTTTAATGAGACTTCTATGGATTGGATTAAACTAGCGCGATCTAAGAATCGCACAAAGTGGTGGGTGCTCCGCTTTTATGCGTACAGGACGCCCCCCCCCCCAATGCGATTAGCCAAAGCCTCGCATGTGTGCGCATGCACGAATGTATATAAATTTTACATTAATTTAAAATTAATATTTCAATAATCAGATTTAGAAGCACGCACTCGGAAAGTCTCTCATGGCGTAAAGTTACGCAGCCTTAGGTATATGGACATATAATGTTTCCATTGTGATGTAATACACAGTGATGACCATATGGCAGGTATTAACCGGATATGTGTACGGTTTCATAAATATTACAGTCAATGCGAACAGATTATCATATCACCGGTAATATCAGGTCTTACACAGCAGCGGGGTCTGAATCTGGGATCGGCCATTCAAAGAAAAATTCCGACTTACAGTACCTTTAAAACTGGTCGGACGGATAGCGAGCTTTTTCTCCCGGCACCATGCATCAAAACAAACCAAAACAGTTCTGTTTTTAAGGGGCATTTGGTTTACTTTGGCCTCAGCCCAACCCCTATTGGTAATAAAACAAGCCGGTTTTAACTGTCCCCAGTGGTCTTTCATTAAGGCAAACGGCGGCGGCTGGAGCTGTCGCACAACTAAACTAACCGCAGACGTCACCGTTTTGCTGTTGCACGCAAACCGTAACGGATGCGCAATACGCGGGAAGCGTAACCCGGTTGTCGAAGCACAATTTCTTTGCATGTGTATATTTCTGATGGGCCGAGGAAGATGCTTGCACCATCAGAGTATTTAGGTCGGCGGTACTTAACTGTGAAAATAACATCCTTTTAGTGTTCTGGGGAAACGTCCGAAAAACCAAACGCGTCGTCTAACAAAACATCCCAAGAATTTGTACAGAAAATTGGAATCTTTGCTGTCTTACGGACATGTTCAAATGTGTTGAAATATAATTTTCCTATTATCCCGGTTTAAAATATAAACGTTTTTTTTTTTTTTCCCCTGATGTCTTAAATCTGTGTTAATCATTAGAGGTAACGCGAACTGCATGTATTGTGAACATTACATAAACGAATCTAACACGGTAATGAGAATCAGGTTTGCGACATGGGAAGAAAATGAACTAAATTTACACGTTTTTAGAAGCACCGAGCGCTTTGCAAAAGTGATTTTAAAAAAATGTTAATCTGGGTAAATCTCTGGGCGCGCTTCAGCATTACTGCGTTTGTGGGATTATCGGGGCTCCTTGTAAACCAGAAAAGGGATTTATTTATAAGGCAGACATGCCGATTAGGGGACCGCTGTTTTCCTACCTTCAAATGCAGCTGCCACGCGGCGCCGTCTGCAGCTCGCGGAAACATAAACAGAAACGGGCTCTTTGCGCAATGCCCTGATTAACGGATGCGTCCGTTAGCAGACGTTGACCGAATGATACTGTTACGTTAATCTAAACACGTTTACTATTATGGTGACGATTAAAGCACGTCTGTCTTTGTTTTGAATATCTGAGTGTAATCCCTTAATGTGCAAGAGTTTGTGTTGTACTTTTTGATTTATTTAAATAATTTGTACCATGAATCTTTTGATATGTGTCATACCTTTAATGTTACTTTTTCAGACCCTATGAACCATTACATTGAGGTAGCCTTTGGTTGGGCATTAGACCGCTTTGTACATAACAATCCATTGTGTTCGGTCGGCTCTTAAAACGGGATTTAATGGTTCATTTTAACTAATCTAATATATTGTCTAAATGAAATCGTGGCCTCCCCCAATTACACAGGAGCGCTGAACACTGAAATTAGGAGAAAAGCTAAGACAGGAGCCGGGTTTTCCCCGTGGTCATGATTCTTTCTTTTTGTGAAAAGGGGGGGGGGGTGCTTATTTTCTTGGGACTTGTCACTAGGCGTCGACTGACGTGGGTTTCACCTTAGAAACGCTGTACAGCTCTGTGGTAACCGCATTTTGTCACGTGACAATTACCCGGGTGCAGTTTGTACACCAAAAGACATCTCAAGATTTCGTTCAGTGTCGTGATTTTTATTCGCTATTTTCCAGCAGCTTACAGTTTTACACTGGGTGACCGATATGCGTAAAGGAGCTATATTTAAAGTAATTGAATTGCGTTGTTATACAAGTAGGCTACGAGGATATTTTTAGTATTGACGGTGCACTGGTCATGAGCTGTAAACGCAAATTACTCCCTCGCAAGGTCGCTGAGTTGCATCGGCGCCCTGCATTTAGTGTTCGGCGGCTAATCTCCGAATTGGGTGCTTTAACACGCACGCCATTGGCCTTGCCCTATCATTAATCCCATCAAGCCTTTCACCGGTTCCAGCCGTCTCTGTAAACAGTTTCAGCTGCAGCTACAAGGGCGTTCGTCCTCCGGAGTGAGGCTTTTGGCTGCCTGTTTTCCTCTTCTGCAGTGTTAATTTGTCGCTCTGCAGTTATGCAGTGATGCTTGTATAACCCGTACTCTTTGAATTTATGATGGGGTGGACGCGGGGGCTCGCACTAATGAAAGTTTGTGGTTTGATTATGTCTACAGATTTGATGTTACACCGTGACCCTCACCCGGATTAGCGGAAAAGGTTTAAATACCGTTTTAATATTCCTTCTGAGGTGCTTATGACTATTTATACAGTAGATCATTCAAAACAAACGTAGGACACCTTAAGGCCGGGTTCACAGTATCGAGATGTGAATCCACAACCTACTGGTTACACGTACGTTTCTCTAATTCCACTGTAACGTGCGGTTTAGAAAAGCCGGAAATTTTCCGTAGGATTCAGCCTCCCGTTTACATTTCAAGTAAACTCTATGAGTCACACAAATATATTTGATTATATTTAAAGAAGCAAACATTCAACCGTCGGCTGAAGATTATTACTATACAAAATGTTCGACGGCCTCTATATACAGCGCTGGCTCCTTAATCCGGTTTTCGACAGAATCCGCAGCTGAAACTCGGAAACAGCTAGTCCGTCTTTGGTTGACTGATTTCATTACAAAATTCAGAACATCTCGTACGGGTGTTTCCAGAAAAAAAACAGCATTCCCAGCTATGTAAGGTCCATCCCTATGTCAGGAGATCCAGATGTGACCCATAACCGGAGCAAAATGCGCGCTGTTTCCAGCAATATTTGCTTCCCGGTTCCAAATGAATGTTAGAAGTACGGAGACTGTGAAATGTCGGCTCGGCATGGCTGTGGCACTGTAGTTATGGTATGGTCAGTTATGCCAGCAGACTGCAAGGTCCGGATGCCAAAACCAATATATTTAAATCCCATTTGTTTAGTCTCCACCCATACTGCCTCTACCCCCTTTATAACACTTACCACATTTAACCCAGATCTAATTATGCCTCATGTGGCCATTAAAATACCCGGCGGTACTGGGAAATTATTCAGGCTGCTGGCTTCTAAATTTCATTTTGAGGCTTCAAAGAGTCCAATAAATAGGGTGAGGAGATATTTTGCAGCTCGGAAAGGGGGACCCGTCCTCATAAAAGCACAAAATGGCAACCAAGCTCTCCCAGCGATAAAATGCCAGCATGCGGCGTTTGCGAAAGCCGGCCTCCCGTGAAATGTTCCCGTTATTGTTACGGATGACAGGACGTGTGCCGGCATAAACGTGCCCTGCAAATTAATTACCTCCATCGTCTTATCGTCGCTCGACTAACAATTATTATGGTTTCCCTGTTTTTCGATGCCAGCTCGTTTTAAACTGCCGTCGAATTCCTCGTAAAAGGTAAAAAAACAAAAAAATCCATCATCCATGTTTGTGGTTTGGGGGTGCATACAAACACACACCAGATTCTAAGAAGAAGTTAAAGCCTAAATGATTGATGTAATTAATATTAATAAGATGGAGGAAATTATGCCGATAAATTATACAGAGATGAGGGTAACAATCTTCTTAACATACATAACTAGTCATTAAAAAGAGCGGCCTGAGTGAGGAGGGCGCTTTGAGGAAACGTGTGGTCGTCGCGGTGACCCCCTGATCTCGGCTCTCTGTCCAGCAACGAGCTAACACGCCTCATGGCAGGTGGAGTTTCTGTCTTATGCTTTTATTGCCATTTATCTTAAATGAGCTTTTTGTAAAATATAAATACAAATGATGGGGTATTTTTTTAATTACAAAGTTTAAACACGTCTCCAAAAACAAACACACCAGTCAGAAACAGTTACTGCAATTGTCACCTCGTTATTTACAAGTTCAAGCATGTTTTCTGTGAAACAGCTTACTTTAGTATCTTAAAAGTTCTGTAGCATCTTACAAAAAAGAAAAAACAAAACAGGTGAAAATATTTTAGATTTCTCATCTTAAATAAGAGGCAACAGTAAAAGCCAAGTTTAAACAGAGGAACCAACTGATTCCCGAACATCGAGCTCTGAGGAGGGAAACCCTGTGGGCGCCATCCTTTGGATGCTAACTCATCATTCAAAAATAGGTTTAGCTTCAAAACAATATATATTTGCCCGCCACAGCGGGCAGGTGTGTAAACGGAAGATGAAGTGCACTCAGTAAATTAGAATAAAATATTAATTTGCCTTGCGCTGCAGTCCTGCATACGTGGCACTTGAACCCGAAGGGAGAATCTCCTCTACAAAGCGGCCACTCGCCGGAGCCTCCGACGTCTACGTACTAAAACGAGCGGTGGAAACATTTTCAACAGGGAACGGAAACATGGCCCGCATATATAAAATAACAGACAAAGCAAAAGATATATTTATATTTATAAAAATAAGATAATTGTTAAATTAAGAGACTCTATGCATGGCCCAGGGCACCTCCAACACACTCCCTCCCCTTCCCCAAACTTAGGGAAGTGGCTGACATCTTTACCCCCCCCGAGTCCACGCTGATGTCTGTTATCTACAGGAAATGTACACATTCACATCCGGGACTGGTTCAGGGCCGGGTCATGAGGTTGCCGTGGTGACAGGCTCCCAGTGGCTGTCTAGGCACTCCACAGAGGAGCCGAGGAGGGTGGCCAGCTCGCCACTGATCTCCACCAGGTCCAGGAGCTCCTTGCTGTTGGGAAGGAAGCCCTCCAGCTCCTCAGGGCAGGAGAAAAGCTGGCTGAGTGAGGCCTGCTTGTAGAACTCAGCCTCAGCGATGGTTGCCACCTCGATATGTGCAAAGGCCGCGCGGAACGCCCGTGCTGACATCTTCAGCCTCTTTAGCACGTCCGACAGCAGGAGCCAGTTCCGCGGCCTGAGGGAGAGGGGAGACAGGAAATGCGTCAGAACTGGAGAGAGGACACGACACCACCCCCCGATCCTAACAATCAGTGGATGATTGTGTTTTGTTTTTCTTTGTTTTCCTGTATTTGAACGCCACTCGCACTGAGAGGGGCTGCTCGTCACGTGGGTTACGCAGGTGTCCATACTCGCGCTCACGTGCAGAGTAAGAGACGGCGTCCAATTGATGGCACTTGAAAGTGTTTGAAGACCAGGCCCTTTCGCCTGCCGCCCAAGCAGAGATGGGGGGGGGGGGGTGTCCAGCAGTGCGAGCTCATGGCACGGCACAGGAGAGTCATTAATACTGCATCAGGATGGAGTGGGCGTTAGAGGGAGGAGGAGGGGGAAAAAGAGACTGGGAGATTAGAGTGGGGGGGGGTCTGCCGAGTGAACAAACGAGAGCGAGAGAGAGACGGAGCGAGAGAGCGGAGAGCGCAGGGGCCGCGTGAGAGCCAATTAGACATGTCTGCCTTTGTAGGCCCTCCGACACGACGTTGGCCCCGTCTCAGGCAGTGGCACAAGACCACGCCCCTTCCAACATTTCACAGCGATGTGCTAAACCGCCCCCGCAACCCCCTCCCCACAAATTTTTTCTTTACAGACAGCCTGTGATGGCCTGCACCACCCAGCTGGCAAACACCCCCCCCATACTCAGGTGAGACTTATTACTTTATCAATACTTGGGTAATAATGATCCTCGGTCATTTAATTAAAAGCCCTAAACGAGGGCAGTTAACAATGCAGGCTGGGTGACTGGTAATTACCAGTCTCACAAGCGGCAGTTTAATAAGAGGCTGGGCTGGCTGATTGTCCCCCGATTACTGGAGATTAACCACAGCATCCCCGTTTGTTTTCACTCAGCGGGAACCTGGGAGCAAAAAACGGGCGATCCTAGGATACCTCTAAAGCGAGCACAGTGGACGGACCTACATACGTGAAATCCGAGCGCCGTGACGAATGAGTGGGAGAGCGAAGGTGTGTGTCGCCAGTGGGCCTACATTAGCCACTCACCCCTGAGACACGGACACCTGGATGTTGTAGCATGGCAGGAGAGGGCGGTCGGAAAATTCGAACTCGAACACCCCTCGCTGCTGCTGCTCCTCCTCCTCGTCACCGGGCCCCGGAGGGTCGGCCAGGATGTCGAAGGCGGCCAGGTCCTTGGCAGGTTCTGAGGGAGATAGAACAACAGAGGAAGAGAGGTGAGGCCCCAGTACAGACAGCCGAGGGCCGGCGAGCAGGACAAGTGGCTGTCAGGCAGGCTTGGGGGAAAATACACAAGAGAGGACTGGCATGTGACATGCTGTGGGCTGGCCTGACCCCCCAGCAGTCCTCTGAGACGCTGTGCTCTGACTGAACTTACCCCGGCAGGTGTTTCCCCCGACAGCTGACCACACCCCCCCTCCCCGATGCCTCGTGAATAATTCACATGCTGTTCCATCTAAGGCAGAGCCACCGGCCGGTGCTCTGCAGAGCTGGGAAATGCTTTATTTCCTGCAGAAACCATTCCCTCGCAACCCCCCACCAAATACCCACTTATTCCAAATCTCATTTCAATTTGCGGCTGCGCCTCACTCTAGAGGATGGGGGGTGGGTTTACAGGGATGGCCTCGCAGTGCGGAGAGACGGGGGGGGCTTCACAGGAACGGAGCCGCAGAGGCAGAGCAAAAGCCCCCCACAAGGGAGAATAGCTCTCCCGTCCCAGGTGTATGCCAAACGTCTTGTGTTGCAGTGAGATACCCCCCCTCCAAGGACACAGGACCGAGCTCCGCTCTCAGGGCCACTTTTACATGCAGGCTTGTTTTTCCTGCCACCTCTTCTTAAATAGCGAGCCCAAAAATAGCCACCGTCTGGCAGGGAGACAGTTTCGCAGTGGTGACATTCCAGGAATTTGGAAAAATGCAGAGGGACCGAGAGGTCAGCCTGTCTCTGTGACTGGCTGTCCATCAGGCCTGGGGAGGAGAAATCCAACCCAGTCTGGTGGGGGGGAGGGGGCTTGTGTTTTTCCATACAGGGCGAATCGCGGTTGTTTGTTAATGTTCTTAATGAGTTGGAAGACTGGTCTGCTGACATCCTCTGGATCAATGGATGACTTTTCTACTGGGGGAGGGTGACTCACCACTGTCCCCTACCCCCCCAAGACCTTGACGAGACTTACCGCAAACAGAGCTGCCGTAGAAGTCCCAGCGGAGCCCCAGGTCATCATCGTCGCGACCCTGCAGGTCGGCGAAGTAATCTGCAGAGAGAGAGCGTTCGAGAGCGGTCACCAACTGGGACACTGCCGGAAAATATCCCACATAAGGAAGTCGTGAACACGATCTACCACCAGTCACCCTGTTTGACCCGCTCTGGCCAAAAAAAAAAAAAAGGTGAAAATGCCAGCAGCAGGGCATGGCAGAGGGGCTCTGGCAAAGGTGACAACAGCAGTTACTTGACAGGCCACTACTCGAGGCGCACGTTTAATGTCCCTGCCCGTCAGAGGGGGGCTTACCTCGCTTGATTAGAACCCCCCTGCCCTCGTCCTCGGAGAGCGAACAAATTGGGGGGAGGAGACGTAAATCAGAGCGAGCGATAGAGCGCTGTGCCGTGCCGCTGATTTACCGCCACGGCGCCTGGGAGAGGATGAGTGAAGCGGACAGGCGGGATCCGCAGCTCAGAGCTCTCAGCCACACGGCTCGCATCCGTCACGCCCCGCCTCGTTAGAGCGCCAGCGAGGACACGTCACGCTCCAACTGAGACTGACTCACTCGTCCCTTTGTTAAAAAAAAAAAAAAAAAAAAAAAAACGAGCTCCGGAGTCGGGCGGGGGTGGGGGGGGAGTCCATCTCACCGCAATGTCAGCCACGTCCTTACTGCACCGCGGTCTCGCGGAAACGGATCAGCACCCTTAGAATCTGGGGGTCGTGCAGAAGTGGGGAGTGACTACCATGCCACGTGGCAAGCGCTGGCCAATCAAAATACAGAGCTTTAATGTCACCATGTTTACATACAAAATCAGCCCCCTCCCGAAAGTGAAAGTGCCGTTTTTGGCACGCCGAAGAACGTGGACCCATTTTTGTTCTAGGCCAATACAGTCACATGACTGAACCTCTCTCCAGCTTCCGAACATGCAGATGAAGGGAGGAGCATCTTTTGCACGCTGTAGACGGCGAGAAAAGACGGAGACTCATCCACCTTAGTGACGGACGACTGCTTTAAATGCTAACAATGACTCGAGCCTCAACAGCACCGAGGTCCTAATCGGGGGCTGGTGTGTGCACGCGTGAGTCTGTGTGGTGGCTTCCCTGCTGTCATCGCGCTGAGCTCGGCTAATGTAGGTCACAGAGCAGCACGTGAAGGGGAGAGACAGATAAAGCTTACCTCTCTCTTCCAAACACACACACACGCACACAGACACAAACCGCCAGCGCAGGGTGAAGGAGACCAGCCTGTACTGAGACGGATGCGGCCAGATACGTTCATGCTGGCATCGATACTGACGCAGCCCCATCGCATTTTACATGCCACTTTCCACAGAGCTGTGGCATTAAACTCACTTCCTGCTCCACAGATGGAGAAGACCAGGCTGAAAACTCAGGGGCTTTAAAGAGGAACAGACTTTTTAACCAGCAGAAACGTTCTGACAGAGAAACCAAACAGCATACTGACCTGACCCTCCAAAAGGGCCAGCTGAGGCCAGGCTGCCCTGCTGTTGGGGGGCTGCAGACTTTAAAGGGGAAATTACACTTTATTCATCCTAGGTAATCCCCTCGGCACATCTGGGAGAGAAGCCTACTTTATAAGAATGAGGGGGTGTTCAGGGAGTAAAGGTGCTGAGAAGTGGGGTGTTTTGCACAGAAATTCACCCCCCGTTGCTGCTTCACATGCCGGCGTGACTAGACAGCGGCTCTATCTTGGCCCCAGATTGTGTGTGTGTGTGTGTGTCTGTGTGTGTGGGCTCCAGCGGAGCGACGCTGGGCAGCAGGCCATGGCTGACGGCGCCGGGTGCCTGGCGTGGCTTTCTGGGATTAACGGCTCTCACATGAGCGGAGGCCAGGTGGAGCCGCCAGGGCCAGCAGCCGGGACCCACCCCCCTGTGCTTTTCCCCAGGGTCCTACCGCCCATCTTCAGAGTAATTGCGTTCGAGTAGTTAGGGAATGGAGAGACAGGTGCCGCTGGCAATTGGGGATGGGCACGGGTGCGAATATGTGAGATGTGAAACACGTTACTGCCGCAGGGATTTATTAAGGATTCTGTGGGCTGAAGCTTGGGGAATGAAGCACTTGGGGGGGGGGGGGGATGTCTTTTCCCCCAGCTTTGTGAGACGTACGCACAAACATTCAGCAGAGAGAGAGAGGCCTGCTCGACCTGCCACAAAGCCCCACCACCATCGAACCCCCCCGCCACAGTGGTGCCGGGTCGCTTACGTCCTCACAGGCAGCCATCCGCAACTTCAGATTAATATCAGCTTTTTCTCCGGCGTTGCGGTTTGCTGCTCTGAATGAAAAATGAAGCCAGCAAACGGGCAAGGAAAAAAAAAAAAAAAAAAAAAATGGCAGCGAAGCGGCTCTCCGGAGAAGCCAGTTGCCTGATACTGGAAAACTTTTTGTTTAAGTAAATGCACCGGTTGTTGCTAAGTAACCAGTTTCCCCAGGGACTGGCCAACACCATTACGGTAGTGGTGGGACTCACTTAGCAGGAAGTTCTCCATCAGCTCGCTGTGTGTCATCTTCAGGAGACTTCGGCCTGAGTAGGTGGCCAGCGTAGGGTCCGCTCCGTAAGACAGCAGCAGGCGGACCACTTCCAGATGGTCATTCTCAACGGCGTCGTGGAGTGGTCTGTGGAGGGGAGGCACAGAGGCTGAGAGAGGGACCCCAGAGAGGTGGAATCACAGCTAAGGGCAGATACCGCCCCGCTAGCATCTCGTCAAACGCATCCGTGCTCTTTACGAAACCACCGCTATCACAGTTCACGGATTTTTCCACATTAATTACATTTAGCTGATTACAACAATGACAACAGGCTAATTTTTTAAAACGCGTTGTGTACTCTAATTAGAGAGCTGAAAAATAACGGACTTGAGTTCCTACAAAGCCTCAAGTTGATGTTAACCCATAATTACACAACATACAATTAGTGAAGTCTTGCTAGCGTGCGTTCAGAGAGAGATGGGGGAGGAGCTCTTAGTGCTGGGATGGAGGGCCCGCCGGTCCGCTGGTGCGTACCTGGTGCCGTCCTGTGCACTGCAGTTGATGTCGGCACCATACTCCACGAGGTGCTGCACAATGGAGAGCCAGCCCCGGGCGCAGGCCTCGTGCAGGGCGCAGTAGCCTGCGTTGTCACGGTGATTCACGTCGCACACCTTGTTCTCCAGGCAGTATAGCACCACTTCCTGAAGGGAGAGTGAACAAAAGCAGGCCTCTAACTGAAAGGGATCCTCCTCCGTCTCCCGCAGCTCTACCTGCCGCGGTCACCCTCTCGGGGAAAAAAGAAGAAAGGAAAACCGTGCGACGGCTCGCATTTCCACGGTTCGGGTGCCTCCCCTGTGCCGCCGTAACGAGGGCTGCCAGCGTCCTGCGCATCTCGCCTCGTTTTGATCCGTCGCGAGTGAAAGCGAGAGAGGCCACAGCGGCTTTAATTGGTTTAACGGGCGAGTTGCTGGGGTGAAGCCAGCTCTGTTTTTTTTTTTTTTATAAAGTTGGCAGGAACAGAGCGAAGTTTAAAGAGCTCTGTTTAATATCTCGAGACCCGGGGAGGGGGAGGGAAAACAGCCCATTTGAACTAGTGCAATCTTTTCAAATTTCCATTTCTATGCAAATTTCAGGCCACCCTGACTGAGGCTTTCATAATTTCCACCCCTGCTTACGCACAGCCAGTCCCAACAAAACCTTCCGGTCTTCTCACTGCGGTCCAACGACCGTTCTGGACATCTGGACAGTGAGACAAGACCCAAATTTCACCCAAGGTTCCGATCAGTCCCCAGCTAGTTTTGCGTGTCACGGATCTCATTGGGGAAATCACAGACGAATAAATGACATTCGCCATCCCGGAGCAGACACGTCCACACGTGGAAACCAAACAATGGCCCGTCTCACAGGACATCGAGCTCCGAGTTCTACCCCTGGCCCCTGGAGGGGGGCTTCTAAAATGGCACCGCACTGAAGGGCCGGGCTTCCACAGACGCTTCTCACTTCTGCATCGACTCACCGAAAATGGACACCATGAAAGGCAGAAGCAACAGCTTTGGTCGGAAGTCAGTGGATGCAAATCAAATTCACAGGTACACCGGATGGACCAGTAACGTTGCCCTATGCCCCATAGTACCAAGAAAATGTCATAGGGACCCAGCCTCTTGCCAACGGAAAGCTTGCAAGTCAGTGAAATAAAACCCTCTGTTCCTCCATTAAATTACTTTGATTCCACCCTAGTTATGCAGCTGGGGCATGTGGGAGCTTTAATATAATTGGACAGAGGAGAAATGGGGTGGAGTCTCTTTGTCCCATTAAAGGGTTTGGTGGCAGGGATGCTGTGAGGCTAGACAGAGCTCCGCCTGCCATCCAGAACACAACTGCCTGTGTTAGCAGGACAGGAGGCACTAGGGATTAATCCAATCAAGAGAGCTGCCGGAAGCTTCCGGTCCAACAGGTCTAATGACTGCTGCTCAATTTGGACATGCTGTTCGACCCGTTAGCTGAAGATGAAGATGAACTCAACCAGTAACCAGAAGGTTATAGGCTCGGGAGCATTGGGAGTTGGATTCCATGTACAATTCCACACAGGATCAATAGTGCCATGCCAGAAAGAAGGTTGTTAAATAAATAACATCAGTGGTCCTTAACGTCAACGAACAAAGAGACAGAACCCCCCACAAACTACACCAGCGGAACAGTCCATGAGGGGATAAGCAAAATATGAAGCTTACGGACAGGTAAGGGACTGGGTGGGTGTGCGTTTCGAGGGCGGGGTTTCACCCCCCAGCATTAAGCGCCACATTAAACGCACAATAAAGCCATCTTACAGCTTGAGGAAAAGCTCTGGCCGAAAAAGAGACGAGGATAGCGGTGAGCCACGGATGTCTCAGAAGGTAGACCACCCCCAACCCCTTCGCCGTGCAAAACTCGAATTGATGCAGCAACGTTAAATCGGCGGACAGTTAACCATTTAGCGGCGCGAGTGGCGAATGCAGGCTTCTGAGGGAATGCATCAGTGGGGGGGGGGTCACCAGACACAACGCACCCCTGGATCTGGGTCTGAGCTTTTTTTGTTCCCTGAGCGGCTGTTCCACTTGGCCGTGTAGATCAGGTTAGACCGGACACGGTCGCGCTCCGCTACTTATGATACATTAACAATCCCGTGCAGGTTCCAGCCGCGGTCACGGCACAGCGGCAGAGCCGGGCATTCTGGGAAGGGCCGTAGCTCACTCAGCGAGGCGCTTTAATTGAAAGAGCGGCGAGCAAACAGTCAGACGGAGTGTGGGAGTTGTGCGGCAGAGGGGAAGCGTATCGTTACGCTACAGCGGCTGCTCTTCCTGACAGCTCCCGGAGATGAGGCTCAGGGAGCCAGCTTGGGGGGGGGGCAGCATGCCACAGAGCAGGGGTCGGGGGACTGGTATCAGCAGGAAGGAGGTGGCCGGGAAGCGGAGGAATCAGAACGCAGATAAAAGAGCAGGGTGAGCCTGTGTGTGTGCGCGTTCCCAACTCTTGGGGGGGCCTTCCTGGATCATTAGGGCGGCTGCCAGGAACCCTCCCCTCAACACGCATCCATTAACATTTTAAATGTACCGATGGTGGGGAGAGGGTGGGCTTGGGACAAAGCGAATACCGTGTCAGGTGGCAGAGCGGCAAGCACCGTCACAACACGCCGCCCTCCCAGCCGTCATGGCGGATTGGCAGTGAGGCACGCTCGCGTCCACCAGGCTGCTCAGAACCTCGGACATTAAAGGTGCGGCAAAGTGAGGTTAAGGCGCCAGCGGCGGGAGAGAGACCAGCTCACGCTCTGCCTTTTCCTGCGAGAAGCACGCGTTTCACCTCGCCGCAATTTCAGGGAAAAATAAAACACGGGGGGTTCAATCGTCACACACACACACAGACTGCAGGGTGTCTGAGGGAACAGCCTCTAAGCCTGAGATTATACTTCTAAGCAGAGGCAGAACGGCAAAAGATTACAGCACCGATAAATCAGGCTGGGGGGAGCGGTATACATGGAGCCATCCTGCTCATTACATCCCGAGCCTGGGCTTTGGGCTGGGGGCCCGCCGTGTGGATCCTAAGGCCCCTCTTCCCGCCAGAGCCTCAGGGAGCCGCCGATGGCTTATCACGCGCTGGCAGTTACAGCAGCACTTCCTGCCCAGGATGGAGGGGCCAAGACTATGAACAAGAGCCCGACCATGGTGCGTACAGCAGTCACGTGCACACGGGTTCTGGCGGACTTAAAGGGGAACCAAAAGTGTCCTGCTGGCACAGCCTAGGAAGGCCTGCTCGCCGTGGGGGGGCTTCGCCGATGCCACCCTGGAGAGCTATTAGAACGTAATTACTTACCGAGTCCGGCCGTCCGCTCTCCTGGCAGCCAGGGAGTAGGCAGCCACACGCTCGTACGAGGACAGTGAGATTCACGAGGCACGCGCGCACGCACGCACACACACACGCCAGTGACGAATGGCTGGCAGGAAAAATCCATATCTATATTTAAACAGCCCTCCCTATAACCCTTTTCCACAGAGAGAGAGAGCTCAAAAAAGGAGATTTGCATATAAGAATGGCCCTTTGGGGTGGGGGGTTTAGTGATTACACACGCTGTAAGTCTGCTGGGGGGGGGGGGGGGCTGAGGACAGCGAAAAATGTGCCCCAGCCCACCCGGGTACAAGTTACCGGAGCCTGGGGAGGGGAGTATGATCCCCACCGTAACCTCAGCTTCGCCCACCCCCTGGCCCCCCCAGAAACCACACTCCAACGCGTGATGCCAATTAAGGGGTCCTGAAGCAGAGGTTATTTCCCAGAGCAGACCCACGCGTGGCAGGCAGCTAATGGGCTAAAACACCACCTATTTAGCACCTTCCTCACAAAGCACCTTCGCCGGGAAGATTCATTTAGCCCCTCGTGGCGGAGAGTACTTGTCAGATAACTGATAGAGCTTTAATGGCAAAGAGCAATTTCGCCTAAGAGTGGGACCGCCAAAGTGGTCTGGGGGCTGTCTACACACGCACACACCGTCAGATAAACACATGGCACACATTCAGCTATGCAGTCACGCATACACACAGACGCGCTCGCGCGCACACACACGCAGCATTCTTATCTACAGGCAGCTGGGAGAGGCGACAGACAAAAGGTGATGAGGGGGACGGACAGACAGAAAAGGGGAAGAGGACACGTGGCGGTTTGGGCTGCTTAATCTGGACTCTTCTGGAAGCAGACAGAGTTAATGAACAAAGGCGACGGTGGCAAGAAGGAAGGGGAGCCGGGCCATTGGACTCTGCAGCCAGCGAGAGAGTGGAGAGAGACAGTGAGCGCACACGTCTGTGTGTGGGGCAGGAGGAAGGGGGCCAAGGAAGCCTCTTGGGGGGGGGGGGCGACGGCAGGG
>JAACJT020000062.1:1145900-1156586 GCA_009936485.2 Gymnarchus niloticus | reverse complement strand
TTTCTTTCCCCCCCCCCCCCCCCCCCGTCCGCGCGGCCCCCCTCTCCCCCCCCCCCCCCCCCCCGCCCCCCCTTGCCCGCGGCACCGGGGGGACGGGCTGTTTTTGTTCCCCCCCCCCCCCCCCCACCATGGCGGCAGGCTGGCTCAGGAGAGGGGATTTTTCCGGGAGAGGGGAATTTTCCAAGATTGTGCACCTCCCCCTACCCCCGAAAATAACTACAGCAGACAGTCCACGGAATCGCGGAATCACCTGACGGCATCCCATCACTCAAGCAAGAGAGGGGGGAGGGAGGGAGAGGGAGAGTAGGAGGAAGAGAGAGACGGAGCGAGGTAGAGAGAGGGAGACAGAGAGCAGCACCTGACTTGCTGTTTGGGGAATGTAATCAGCGTGCGAGACGGTCCAAATCCCCTCAAACACGGGATGCAGAAACCCTGCAGGAGCCATATTATCATCTCAGCGTCGGGGGATGGGGGGGTGTCAGCACACAAAGTGCCGAGTTCCTCTAGCGTGTTGAATCAACCCGGCTGCCCCAGTGGGGTGGGAGGGGTAGGCCAAACACAAACAATAACACAAACGGAAAAAGGACGGAGCGAAACGAACACACGAGGCCCTTCAAGCGAGCGCCCGGGGGCCGGCGGCACCGCTTACGTGCCGGCATATCCGCAAGATCCGGCACGGCTCTGGAATGTCACGGCTCATTATTCCACAGTGCGTGGCGTCTGAGCGGTGCCATTAAGGAGACAGGCCGGGAGCGGCGAGCCTCGCCGTCAGTCACTTAAGACGTTACCGCTGGCGCCCGTCCAAGAGGGAGGCGCGGCACGGCGGGAATCCACACGCAGCCTCCCTCCGCCTTCCTGCGTTCTGTCGCTTTTTTCCTTTCTCGCTTTTTTTTTTTATTTTCCAGCCGACAGCTTGAATCGTTTCAGAGATTCTCGAACGGTGTGGTGAGCAAAGGTTGAGCAGTGGCTGCTCGGGGGGGGGGGGTTGCGATCGCTCTTTCTTTTCATGTTTGGCCTGTTTGTCTTCGTGAGCAATCCCTCGACTCTGAAACGGGTGAGTCAGAGAGAGAAAGCGAGGCAGCGATCGAGCTATAGCGTGCTTCTTTTTTTTTTTTTTGGTTTTCTCTGATTGACGTGGCAACGCTCTGAAATGGCCTGGCTTTCAGGCAGGTAACGTCTCGGGAACGCAGCCTTTAGCGGCATCGCTAAAGCAACCTGCCGTTTCTGGAAGCTTCCGGCTAACGGTGACGAGATAAGAGCATCCCTCTTCTGCGGGAAGGAAGCCGTTGGTCACGCCACTTCCTTTTGTGATTGAAAAACAACTTAAAAAAAGCTGACAACATGTTTCCGCTTAAAAAAAAAAAAAAAAAAAAAAAAAAAAGTTAAATTTAGCGCTCGCTCAAGTCTGAAACGTCTGTGAGGCTCCTTGTCAGGTCAAGCTCCGATGGATCGACTCCCGGCGAAACAAAGGGCAGTGAACAGGAGGGAGAAAGGAGCATAAGGAGTGGAGATGGACTCCACCTGCGAGGGGTGGAGAGATGAGGAGACAACTTCTCCGGCAGACGGCGGCTTAGCTCTGCACTCTCGTGACCCCAGGGGGCAGAGAGTGGCGGTATTAGCGGTTACGCGGCCGTACCTCGTTTTGCATCAGGGTCACAGAGCGCTGCGTCGCACCAGCTTCTATTGACCTCTGACCTCTTCTTGGCGGGCCTCTCGTCCAGGGGGCTGCCCCTGACCTTTTTGTCAGCGGGGTCGGCCTCCCGTCGGCTGAGGACCGGGGGCGGGGGGAAAGTGGGGTCGTGTGGCAGCAAAGGCACGTTGGCGCTGACCTCCGACCTCTCCCAGAGCTCCAGGAGGTGCCGCAAGTGCCGCGGCCTGCCCAGCCTGAGGCCCCTCAGCTCGATGCACACCTTCAGGTTTCCCGCATCCGCCGAGACGGGCTCGGGTGTGAAGCCCGGGTCTCCTTCAGGCCAGTCATCTGAAGAGATAACATGGATTAATAAGGTGCAGAGCCGCCTCGCCTGGAAGGTGCCGGAAGCCCTCACGCTGTGGACGCTTCCAACCCACTTACACCAGATCTGGCATAAACAGGGTGCTCTGGTAGAAATGGTGGGAGAAAAGCTGAACCAAACGATGCTATTTTTAGTCGTTTCCTGTCTTCGGCTGTCTTCTGCAGCGCTTTGTGATTGTTGGATTCGGTGGTTGCAGCGTTCCTGTCCTCTTGACCTCTGAAGGTCATCGTGACTGTGTGACTTTTTGACGGTTGAGCTCCGGGCAAATCGAAAGCAGGGATCAGTTCTTTGCGGCACTCGCTCGTCCGCACTGACGTCAAGAAGCCTGACTTGAAAACCAGCCTGACGGATCCACCCTGGCAGAATTAATCGCGAGCCAAACGCTCCGGTCGGCTGAAGCAGCCAGTCACGTGTCTCCATGCGAATCCAGAATAAATGCTAATTCCAAGCGTTTCCGACAATAATAAAACAAGAAATCTCACCTAGCCCATATCTCCGAGGACGGCGGGTGGGTAGAGAGGGGGAATGGCGCGCTAGGAACATGCAATTTGTGGGGGAGGCTTAAATGGACCATAATTACTGGACCAAAATACAAACGCTTCAGTCGAGCCAAATTCCAGAGTCTGTTCCCTTTACAAAACAGCGGCACACTGGGGTTGTTCTCGAACCGCGTTTACATCACAACGATGGACTGGGGGTGTAGATGCTTTGTTACACATGGCATTTCAGGTACAAATCACGAGGGAACGCGTAACTGTGCGTGTCCATCTGTGACAGGAAGGCATGGCGCTAAACACACACACAGACTACGGACTTAAAATATTTAATAAAAACAGAGCTCATGAAGAGGAAGGAAGGGCTAAAAGGGTTAACGGATCATGGAGTTACATACCCGTGATCAACCTGGGTCTCTTTGCCAAGACGGCCACTGGCTCCCCCTCTTCATGTTCGTCTTCCTCCTTCTTGCTCTCGTCCCCAGTGTGTGGGCGCTTGCTGGCGGGCACCGTGCCACGGCTGGCATCTCTTGCCACCAGGGGCAACTGGGCGGCCCCCATGTTCCCATCCCACTCCCGGAGGGGCGTGGTCTCACCCTGTGGTGTGCAACGTTGCAGAACCGGCACCCGGTTGCTCCCACACGTGAGGCGGACACCTGGCGGGGGGGAAAGGGGGCGTCAATCAGCAGAATTCTCCATGCGTCATACAGCCCGCCCCCAAAGCTGAGTGGACTGAGGCCTCTTCAGTCAAAGGTAACCCGAGCTGCATGGAGACGGGCTTCCCAGAACTGTAAAGGCGCAGCAGGATGGAAAATCCAGTCAAACAAAAACTCTTAAAGCTGTCGCCACGCCCCCCCCCGGCTGGTCGTTTTTTCCGACTTTCACCACACCCTTCCCCACACAGCGCCAAGCTAATCTCCGCTTCCGTGCAGCTGTAATTAGCCCGGGAACGTCGTCACAGAGAGCCCAGTGCCAACACAAGCTTCCGGGGGGGATGGATGGTGACCTCCCCCTCAATCTCCAGCGCTATTTGATGGGGGGGGGTGTTGTGTGCAAAGGAGAAAGAGAAGCGTGTCTCCTCTGGAATGTCAGCTCAGCCAGGGGCGTTGTGGTGGATCAAAGCCCGCCAGCACGGCTCTTGGGCTGTGGCCGAGGCTCGCCCCACACCCGCCCCAGGCGCCCGGGCAACTCGCCCAGATGTGGCCCAGTTCTGCTGCCCACGGCCCTGCGCCTCACCAGCAAAGACCAGTCACGTGACTTGGCACGCCGCCGTACATCCCGTAATTTATTACTGCGACTATGTTATAGCAACACCACGTCTGAGAGTGGGGGGGTGTTAAGGGGAGAAGAAGCGGGTGGCAGTTGGGGCGACAGGGGGGTAGCTATGGCAACGCTGTCCACTTTGCCCATAGCAACCAAAAAGCCTCACCATTCACATGATGCAGGAAGAAAAACAGCGCTGTGGGGTCGATGCAGGGTCAGGCTGGGGTCGCCTGCTCTGCCCGGCCTGTAGTCCCCCCTCCCCCCGCTTGTCAAGACTGCTGTAAATTTGAGAGCTCTGGGAAAAGTACATGCACGACTTGATCTTATCTAGTTGTTTTGTAAAAACAGCAAACAAATCAGATTCAAGTCAGGAAATTTAAAGGCGCTCACAAGCAGTCAAGTAAAGGATTTTAAAAGCACCATCAGATATCTATTTTCCACTATCAGAGAAAGACGGGTGACACTGTGTGATACAGGCAGACAGTTTGCATCGCGCCATCCCATAATGCACCTCTCAGGTTACCAAGCGGCAGACCTGTCAGAGGGCTCGACATGGCTGCCTGCTCAGTGTCTAACCTCACTAAGACGAAAAGTCCCCAGGTCTAAAACACACAGGTCAGTGCGTCACCAGCACGTGGCGTGTGTTTGTGTGGTTTCCAGGGAAAGCGAAGGTAAACAGCGGTTATCTCTGCACGTTGCTTACCATACGGGCAGCCCCTGCCCACCGAGTCACTGAGCTGCCGTGTCAGAGGTGCTTGCTTGTTTGTGTGTGTGTGTGTGTGTGTGTGTGTGTGTGTGTGTGAGAGAGTGAGTGACTGAAACAGGCACAGATTTTCCCAGGGGTTTGTGCATGTCACTGTGCATCTGTGGTCCTCCTTACCATCCCTCTCCAGTCCATCACCAGGCCTGCCGCCCTGCTGGCCGTCCTCCGTGGCGCCCTCCCCAGCCTGGCCCTCCTCCAGCTCGCGGCCTATCAGGCCTCCACTCCCCCTCTCCTTCAGCTCCAGCTCGGAGAATCGCAGCATTGCCCGCTGTAACCACACACACACACACACGGCAGACGTGAGGCCCCAAGCGTGCCACTGCATCGAGATCGGCAGAGCTCAGCTCGCCGCTCTGTTTGCGCCGAGCCTCTCCGTGCCGGAAACTGACGGCATAACGGCCGCAGTGTGCCGCCGGAGCGACTTAACCAAAGAGGAAACCGTTATCTGTGATTGCAGACTCTCTGGTGGCACCACTGTGGGTCCGCTGAGGTGGAACAGTGAGGCTGATCGCCGGCACAATCCGCTGAAGTTGCGTTGGAGCGCTAAAGCTGAAATTCGTGCCAAGGAAGGTAAAGACGGGACCTCATGTCAAGAGGCATAGCGGTAGTAACCAGAGTCCACCTGTGAGTGCTGTGATTCCCCTTCTCCCTGGGTCATTTAAACGGTGACTCTTACTTATCTTTCATCACTTTGATGACATTTTCACAATCAGACAACCCCCCCCCACAGAGTGTCCAGAATAAACGCTTGACAACGGAACTAATAAAGGGCGTTGCTAACCCGGTAAGCACTCATGGTTAAAATTAAGTCCATTTAATAGTGTAATGGGGGGGAAAGGGTCAAGTTCATAATTCAGATCCAAAAAAAAAAAAAAAACAGCTTTAATAGTTTTCCGTTCAGGGTCTTTAATTATAAGCATGAAAATAAATGGAATCAGAAGGCAGAGACACACAAAGGCACATTCATCACCATATCAGAACGATGTGGGTAATCTCTCGCTCCCCGCTCTGACAAGAATTAGAAATCGGAGTAAACAAACACGCGAGGCAGCCGCGGCGAGGGAGACGGCACGACGCATGTGGGTGAGTCACCCCGGGGGGGCCGCAGGGCTGCATGTGAGCGATTAACGGCGACACGGAGGGTCCCACTAATCTGTTCCAGGCAAACGCACCGGGTGGCTCGCGCCGAGACATTTACGGGGCGGCTGGCGTTTAAACGGCTGGGGGTGGGAGCTGCCCTTGTCAGGGGAGGGGGGAGGAGCATGCCCCCCCCCCCCAGCCTAAGCCACACCTGCAGGTTAACCACAGCCTCTAGCTGTATAGGCCCACGGGGCTCCAGCAAACGAGCTTCATCTCTGCTAAACACATTATATATGTATAGCAGAGATGTAATATATATATTATATTCACCCCCTCCCCAAGTATGACCTTTAAAGGACGGGGGTTGAGACTCCTCCACTCGGAGCCCACAACACCCCCATTGTAACCGAAGCTGGCGGACTAGCTGAGCCACCAGCTCCATGGAGTCACAGCAGACCAACGCCCTGAGAAGACATTAACTTCATGTTTAAATGGGGGTGCTCCTTGAGAGAAACTCGACCCCCTGACTGCCAGTGACTAACACAACGGTTATCTACTTTGCAAAAAAAATTTAAAAAAAAAAAAAAAAAGACAACTTTTGGCATTTTCCAAAGCTTTCAAAAATTTTCCACCTTTCACTTTTCAATGCTGGCCAAACTGCCGCCTATGAGAGATGACGAAACGGAAGCCCAATAGATATGAAAAAGCTCTCCTAAGCTTCAGAGAAGATGGCATGGTGGTTAAGGACCTGGAGTGGTAACTAAAAGGTTGCCAGTTTGAGTTTCAGGAGGGGCCTGGCGACTGTAGAAGATAGGGTAATTATTATTTTTCTGAATATAAATCAAGTTTTAAATTACATGCGGTGCACATCTTTTTCTAAATGTGTTAATTAGGCAACAAAAAAAAATTACAAGATTAAAAACAAAAACAGTCAGGCATGTTCGTGGGCACTCACCTGCAGGGCCCGCTGCTCTCGGCTCAGCTTGCTGGAGTCTGTGTACAGCTCGTTGGTGACGCACTTGAAGCGGTCGCCCACGTAGCCCGAAGAGTTGGCAATCCTCTTTGCCAGGCTGGACCTCCTGTTCCTGGAGGAGCCGGGGCCTCCATCGGCGTCACAGTCGTCCACATGAGCGCCGACATTCTCGAGGCCAGGGGCACCCAGATCCACGTAGCGGGGCAGACCGTGCCTCTCCGGCCGGGAGTCAGGCTCATCGGCGGTCCGCTCGCCTGAGGTCCTGGCGCAGCGTAGCGTCTGCTGCTCCGACAGCTCCGGCAGGGGGCTGAGCTCTGAGTGGCTCTCCTCGCTCTGGCTCTGCTCTGGTGACCCATACCTCTGGCAGGTGACCAGCGACGGGCGAGGCTGTTCCACGATCCGTGGCCCGCCGCACATCTCTGCCCGTATCTCGGCCTCAGCCGGCTTCTGCGTACCAACGGCCTGTCCACACAGCAGGAGCTGCATGAGCTCCGGTTCGCTGCCGTCGCTGTTGCCAAGGTGCCCACTGCCATTAGGCCTGGTGGGATCTCCTTTCCTGATGCAGGGGATGACGTGTTTGGTTATCTGAGAGGCTCCATCTGTGTCGGCCTGGACTAGGTCGATGCAGACCATCTTCTCCTTCCCGGCTGCCAGAGGCTTGTTTGAGCGCTTGGCATCATGAGCCGCCGGCTTCTCGGCTTCCCTGTGCATGCTGTCGGCGGCCTCTGCCGGGTGGCGACCCTTGTGAATGGCGTCCTCGGCCTGCAGGGTCTTCGCCAGCGGGCCAGACCTTCGCTCAAAGCGCTCGCCAGCCTTGGGGTCCAGCGTCAGGTGGGGAGACATCAAGGGGTGAACCATCTCCCGGGAGTCGTGGTAGGTCAGGAAGTCCCCGTGTCTAGAGGGAAGTCCATAGGGGAGGCTGTGATTTGGAGTCAAGCGTGGTGGGAAAAGACTGTTGCTGCCCAACAGAACGGAGTGGGGATAAACTGGACCTTTCCCAGGCAGCGGGATGTGAGGGAGAGACAGGCTGTCGGGGACAGAATAGGGCAGGTATCGATTATATGCCAGGCTAGGGGGAAGAAAGGCCTCACTCTGGGACAGGTAGAGGCGTCCAGGGGGGTGGCCATTCTCTAGGTGGGGCGGCTGAGGCTTGTAAGCAGTCTCCTGGGTCTCGGCTTTCTTGGGCACCTTCCCCACCTTCCCAGAGGACAATTGGCCGCCTGTGTGGCCAGGGGTGGGGCTTTTCTCTGGGAGGCTGGCCATTGGCTTGGGCCATTCACCATTCACATTGGGGGAGGGGGACGCGGATGCCGGGCGGCTGGTGGAGGTTGTGATAGCGGGGGCTGCCTGGGGGGCCGGTCCGGCATTGGGCTCGCCGATACGGGGGCAGGAAGAGCTGCGCTGCTGCGGTGTCACACGCTCCAGGTTCTTGTTCTTGACAATGGGTGAGCCTTTGCTCTGGCTGGAGTCTGAATTAATGGCCGGGGCGGGGATGGGGACGAGGGCGGGTGCCGGGCCGGGCACCACCCAAGACGAGTGCAAAGTGCTAATGATTTCAGGCCTCTCGGAAGGTTTGGAGGGGGTACCCACCGAGGATGAGGGGGACAGGGACAGCGTCTCCTTCTGAAGCTCCCTGTTGGGTGGTGGCCCATAGCCAGCAGAAGGGGAGTGGCCCAGTTTGGCAAAGGGCTCCAGTTTTGGGGGAAATCCGTTAGGAGTGGCTCCGAAATCCATCTTGGCAGACAAATCCAAGGGCTTATCTGCAGGGTCTTTGGTGGGGGCCTGCTGAAGGTGCTTCTCAGCCAACTTGGAGGGGGACCTGCTGGGCTTCCGCTCGCCACTGCTTGCCCTGTGTTCAGAGATCCCCTCCTTCGGCTTGGCTTTGTGGCTCACGCTCCGGACGGGAGATGAGTGCTCCGACGCCATACTGGTTATGCAGTATGGATGGAGAGCAGAGGGTGAGGAGGAGGAGGAAGAGCTGGACGACGAGGGGGCGGGAGGACCCGGGGGCAGCGGCTTCTGGAAATCCATAGTACTTTCCATGAGTGGGGGGGGCGGTGGGACTGAGGTCTGGGGCAGCCGGGAGATGGGGCAGGGAGATGGGGCAGAATCCACCGACACACTGTTGCCTCCCCCGGAGCTCTTCCCAGACGCACGGCTCGACTTGCTGCCGCTACCGTGGGATGGGTGGTGCGTCGGAGGAGGCTGTTGGTGCAGCTGCTGCCCAAAAGCCGACGGCTCGTGGTGGATCCTGGGTCCTAAACTCTGCAGGCTTTTCTCCTGACAGTGCACCAGTGGGGAGAGCGCAGTCGGGGCCACCGTTGCTGTGGGGATCCTCATGGGGGGGGCCAGTGGAGAAGATATGGGGGCCGGAGGGTAAGGGGGCATGTAAAACAAGCGCTCCGAGCCGCCTGCGCTGCCCCCAGCGCCACAGAGGGACTGGTATGCCAGGTGCTGGGGCAGGTAGGGATTGGGTTGGGACATAAAGGAGGCCATGCTCAGTGTGGGGTACTTGGTGGGCTCCAAGTAGGGGTACATCCCTGCATCTCCATAAGGGCTCACCCAAGGGAGGTGCAGGTAGCCACTGCTGCCATTCAGGCCCAGCTCGGAGGGCTTGTCTGCCGGCCCCACGCGCCGGTCCAACCCCAAGGTGTCCCCCCCACTTGCTGACACTAGTACCGGTTTCTGCAAGCCTGGGGGGGGACTCTTATAGAGGCCCACGTAGCCATTCGAGGGCTTCCTGTTCTCCAGTGAGACGTCAGGCTTGTAGTGCAGGTCGGGGAGGCGGTCGCCGACATAGCTCAGGGGCAGGGTAGCCCCCTCTCTGGCCTTGTCAGCTGACAGGGCCCGGATGCCTGGGTAAACCATGCCGCTATGAAGGTGTAGGCCCTCCCGCATCAGGCTGCTGCGGTCCATGCCCAGTGCTGCCAGTGGGTTCATCCTGCAGGCCGCACCTGCATCCACCTGCAACAGGGCCGGAGAGTTAATTAGACAACACTTCCCTTTCTTACCACCGTGGTGCATTCTGGGAAAATTCACACACTCAGACACAATAATCCAACTAATGTATTTAAAGTAAAATTTCACATTTGTACGGGGAAAAAAAAAATCTGAATCACTTGCCATTGACATAGAAGTCAAAAGAGGAAACAGAGGCTATGATGGTCATTAGAGACTGGAATTGTGTGTGAGGATAAGAGATGGCAAACTGTGGGTGGTTTTATGTTATGGGGGTGGGGTCTATGCCTGGCACCTCAGGGCTGTCGCGTGCAGATCTGCCTGTCCCACCTCCACTCGGTGCACTCAAACGGATCATGCCGGTCAGCCCTGCGTACGCGGTGCACATCGCTAATGCCAGGAAGCAGATTAATTAAGTTTCCTGCTTTGCTGCGGCTTGATCCATCTCAGATTTTATAAGCTACAGGCCCCATTTGCAAATTGCGCCGGCAGCCCAGAAGAGCAGTAGATTGTAATCAAATATGTCCGCCCTCGCTGAAGCAGTGCGAGGGAACGAGGAGGGGGGAGAGAGAGTACGATAAAGAGAGGGCCGGCCTCACCATGTTGTGTGTGATGTGGTTCACGTCAGTCAGTTCCAGGCCACTCTTCTGGGGCTCACCATCACTTACGGCAAGTTTCCTGTCAATAGCAAAAGGAGGTCTGTTATGAGAATCTGACTGAAGTAAGGGGGCCACTGGGTGGACTTTACCCCAAACACAGACCCAGACGTCGTTATGTTCGGCGCACCTGAGGACAAAAAGCCGGAAAGTGGTTTTTACATCGCATGTCACTACCCTTGGAAGCCAAGGACATGGCGGAGAACTGTAGAAGTGGTCTGATTCACTCACCCTCAGCACAGGGAGATATGGGATTTTTTAAAAAATTAAAAAGAACACCCTTGGAGGGAAACACTGAATCAACAAACAAGCAGAAAAGGGTTCCGTTTACTCTGGCCGTCATGCGCACCTCAAACCAGTGGCCTTTCCAGGGCTCATCCGGCAGATGCCATTCGGAATGGACTATCACAGAGGCACCGATAACACACGCCTTGGAGCCAGATCTCATAATCTTGGGAGGAAGTGGGGGTGGCATTCAGTTGGGGGG
>JAACJT020000062.1:1134277-1145800 GCA_009936485.2 Gymnarchus niloticus | reverse complement strand
GGGGGGGGGCAAAATGGCTGTCATTTGCCAGAGGGAAAATTTTCATCATTGCTGTGTCGAGCCAGATTCAATCACGGCGAGGCCCGGCTGGGGAAATGACATGAGAGAGAAGCCATCCTGGCCCACCGAACGGTGCTTCTGTTATTGATGGCTTTACGGGTGCAGGATTTCAATAATGCAGGCCTGTCCTTATCTTCCGACACGGATGCTGTCGCTGTCAGCGCGGCAGGATTGGCGCTGTGGTGGGGGTGGTGCTGCTGGGGGGTTGGGAGGGTGGGGGGGTTCACACAACCCTGCTACATCTATCACCCCGCCGCCACCATTCCTCCCCACTCCAATTAAACCACCAGGCTCCCATTGGAAATGAAAGCACAGCGGAGCCTATTCTCATCCCCCCCGTCCCAATCCCACCCAGTCCTGGGGAGTAACTGTGTTTTGTGGAGCCACTGCCATTGAATCACGTTCTGCACACCCATTTTCCATACCCTCCTTGACCTTTGCAATTCAGCCAGTCGGCAGTGAGAGGGAAGATTATACATCACAACCTTTTCGGTGGGGGGCCATTTACCACCACCCCAGCCACCCCCCTGTGATGGAAAAAATGTCTTTTACCGGGCACCAATAAGTAATCCTGCTCAAAATGAATAAAGTAGTTGCCTTAATTTCCATAATGCACTTACTGTTTACAAACACACACACACACACACACACACACACACACACACAACTCTGCAGTGTCCAAGCCTATTTCAAATGTACTTTGAGTTTTAAAAATATTCAAATTTAGTTCATCATCAACAGGGGGTGGTTTGGATAAAGAAAACAAAATCAATTGACTCCCAAAAAACGGTGTTTGTTATTCGTGATGGTTTTTTTTTTAAAGTTTAACTGAATACATCGGAAGACACGCAAGTTAATTCGTAAACAGAGGCACATCAAGAAATGATGTGTTTTGGGGATACCTTTTGAGTACTTTTTGTTAGATTCCGACTTAATACCTATATGCGAATAAACGTGTTTAGTAGCCTCCGCTTGACCAATCGGCGACCATCGACGTTTTTATTAGCCTCTCTAATTGATCTTCATCACAGTACGGCCATATCTGTACTGTAGGTGCTGCGGGGGATCGAGCATCACACGGTGTCTGTGGGGTCGGGACCAGGGATCAGTGCGCAAAAAAAAACACCAAGAATTAACGTCTGCCGCAAAAACCCTTCGTTGCGAAGTGTTATTGGGCCTTTCGCAAAAATATTATTATTATTATTATTATTATTTTTTTTTTCCTCCTTACCGGTACTGCCGAGAAGGTTGACGCCAATATGAAACGCTTTTGAAAAACGTGACTTCGTCAAGCCGCCCGCTCCAATCCTGCCTGTCTAGTCATTACGGAGATTCAAAGGCGGCCCCAAACTAAAGCCAATTTCTCATCGCCGGACGTAATTACTGCGGTCTGAGAGGGAGAGAGACGTGCAGAGGGTGGGCTTAGGGGCTGACAAACGACCTACTGCTGCTGTACCTCTTTTAGAAGAGAAACGCGTCTGTTGCTGCGCTGCCGCCACCGGCACTTTTAAATCCCGCCATGCCACTTTTATTGCATTGGCCTAGAGTCCATTAATCTCCTGCTTTTGGCGTCATTCCCGTGTCCGCTACGGTTCCAACTCAAGCGGAGCTCGAACGCTTCAGGTTGGAGGTACCTAAAGTCTGTTATTCTGGTGACTTCACGGGTGGAGATTGCTGCTAGGACCGGCCTGGTAGGTTCCGAGCCGGGAAAACGGTGGGAATAACGAGTAGAAGCCGTAGGAAGGAATTCACAGCATGTCATTTATAGAAATTCTAAATGAAAGAGAGAGAGAGCCTCTCGGCTGTTTAGCCCATATTTGAACAGCTGATAAAAGCAAAGGAAAATCTCCCGTCACTGTCTGACATCCCGTGACTCTGGACTCTGGACTCTTTCTACTTTCTTAACCCACTTCAAAACATGAAGATGCAGCGCCGAGATCAAACAGATAGGGCGGGAAAAGCGGGGCTTTAACCAACCTGTCTTCATTAATCCCACACGTGTGGACGCGCTCATTGCTCATCCAGCTGTGAAATGTTCCATACAGCGGTGTCGCGGAGAGCATGACTTCTCCTCGCCCACGGCCTCTAAATTCCAAGGCTCGCTTCTGAAAAACAGCAAAGTCAAAGGAATTCCCAAGTATTAAATCATGCTGAGGAATTTTTACAAAGCTTCCCTCTAACCACCCCCAGAAAAAAAAAAAAAAAGTTATATTAAGGTCAAACTACAATGAGCCGATTTCAATCGCATACGTAACTGGAATGACTTGAGTATGTGAATGCGAAGACGAAACATGATCTCAGACTCATTATGGAACACAAGACGGTCACTTTGGCGCACAGGGCGACAAAAACGTCTCCTCCAAATGCAGACAGGCCGCCCATGGTTTGCGGAAAAAACCACCGCCTACCTCCGTGACAGCAGGTTCAAGTCAGTAAAGGGCAGCACATAGGGGCCAGGCTCTGCGTGTCAGTCAGCCTGCGTAACACTTTACATCAAGTCGTTTTTAAAGTACCTGCCGCACTTTTCCACCATTAGTTATGCGGATACCATATTCACTGTACTCTTCTCCCCGTATTTACCATGTATTCAACGGCGCTTTAAAACTGATTATTTTCTGCCGATTTACGCTTTCTCTGAGTAGTCAAGCGAGCCGCCGCGTAACGCTCAGGTGTAAAGTTTACTCTGGCGCTACGCCGGAGGGCCGTACGGCACCTCGGCTACACAAAAGTCCAGAGGAACGGGAGGGAAGGGCAGTGAGGTGAACGCCCATCTCCGCTGCTAAAAATAGTTTCTGCAACAAACAAGTCTTCATCACAAAGCTTCGGCAAACAGCAAGACGAGCAAGCTGCTTTTAATAACAGCACACATGATATAAAACCCACAGGATCCAGCGTTTCATTCTGAAACTCCGGCTTAATCGTTAAAATGGTTACCGACACTTAAAGGCCTTATCGCTTATAGGACGGCGCCTTAGAATATCTAAATGAGGAGACGCACGGAAGAATGAGTAAATAATTCATAAAATCCGTTTATATGTGTGGCGTCATAGACTTCTTATCAAGAAGCTTATCAGAAGGCTGCCGGGGTTTGTTCCAGCCCTCCTCTGCTCGCTGATCTCTTTGGTTTTATCAGCCCTCGGGCCGTGCTTCAAAGTGGCGTGCTTTGATGAACAAACACACCGCATCGCCGATCATTTCCATTCAGTAAGACAGCCTCGTTGCTTTCCCCGGCCGCCATATAGGCGGAGGTCAAGGCTGCCTTGAAGTCTCCTCTTTAGAGGATAAACTGGTTTCAGTGCGGCGCATTCAACGCACAGTTTCGCAAATACAGCTTGCCGATACGCTGTCGCTATGCGCCAAAGCATTGGCGAACGCTCAATATTTGACGCAGGTTACTAGAAAGAGCGACCCCGGAACCACCCATTGCAACCGGTGAATGTCTCAGACCCCTGAGCAGTGACCAGCCATTCTGACCCATTCTCAACTTATTTCACTTATGCGGGAAACCGGCGGGAAGCGTGCGACTGCCTAGGAGCCCATCCATCACGTCCTGTACATTATCAGGGCTGCGTGTCGGTCATCCACTCGCTCGGTTTATAAACCTGTACTCAGAAAACAAGGTGTTCATATGCGATCGCCCAGGCTGTAGAAAATACGCGGACCTACACACTGGCGTGCAATGAATACAAGAAATAGCCTACATCAATACTCGACTCACGAGAATCGACCCCTCAGATCCAATACTATCAGAAGGTAAATATCCCGTATGGGTCTTCTTTGGATATTAAATTAAAACGTTAATTATTCTACCTCTGTCCAATAAATCGCGTGTGAAACAGACAAAAAAAAAAAACGAGGGTGATCAGACTTTCTGATCTACTCCGCGACGTAATGGCTGAGTTAAACCGTGCAACATAGTACTCCATGGGGCTTGAATACTAAATGAGTGTTTGTGAAAGGAACCGTGAATGGAATTCACTGAGCCTATTTATTTATTTGTTTATTTATTTATTTATCGGGGTGTGGGGTGGCAGAGAAAAATCAGCCACCTGAAGAGGTACGGGGACCTACGAAAAGGGAAGGCTTAATGACAGGATTAGCAAGGCTTCAAAATGTAAAAATTTGCTTCTTGCGCTCCGTGAGTTGTTCTCTGAGAAGCGACGGGGTGCCCAGCCAGCCGAAGACATCTCGCCGTGTACTGCAGTCTCCGGAGCTGCTTTCCGTTTCAGCCACACCGCATGCTTCACGTAGAGCTGATCCGAATGTCGTGTGATATTCCATAATCGCGGTGAAAAGGCGAGGAAAAACGGGATTACGGTGTAAAACATTACGTTCAGGGAGGTCTGCCGAACGTCAAAGTTACTTTATTTTACTTTATGCCCATCAGCAATCAGAGAAAAGCGCCAAAATCGTGACGGATGGATGGACTGAGGGTTCAGGAAACCCAGTGAGACGGTAAATTTTTGAAGGCGTTTAACATGTTCTGACCCTTTCAGTGATGACTTCAAAGCGTCTTTCTACGCACTATTTCGTGTCTGTTAAAAGTGTAAAAAAAAAAATAAATCAAATAAAAGCCACACCTTGGGTTGAAGGCGTCAGCTGTTTGTAATAGGTGTTTTCAACCGGGGCCCGCAGAGACATATAAATCGACGACATGTCGAGATTATCATCCGCTTGACAAAACACACACACACACAAAAAAAAAATAATAAAATGCACGGGAATATCCCCCATCCCAGCCCGTTCGGATCGAACAATATTACAGGGGAATCCGCTTTCATGGGGGACCAGCATCATCCCCGGCTCCTTACTTCTTAGCTAAAGGAGTCTCTCACTCTGGGTTATTTTCATCAGGGGGTCCACAAGGTTTAAGGTTCAGAAACCTTAGCCCCCCTAACTATTACCTAAAACTGTCCTTCATTGTAATGACGGATTAAAGGTTGATTTGGAAAACAATTCAATACCTGCCAGACACTCAAAGGCATAACAGTTAAAATGCGCATCAGTTTTATGTTCTTGAGGTGATTAATACTCCGCTCTGACTTGTCTATATACTGGTAACGACAGCTGATGGCTGATAAAGAAGCAGGTGAGAAGGGACCGTCCCTAAACAACCACACGACGGGACTTCCCCTTCCGAATCAGCGCACAGCCCGGCGTCTGGTGTATCCGGCTGCAGTCTGCCTGCGCCATTTTAAACACCGGATTTGCTTATAACCCACAGAACAGGAGGTAACCGTGTTTCGTGCATTCAGTCAGAAACATTTTTTCCTCATACGTTTTCTTGTCATCCTGGTATAAACTATGAATAATTTTTGCCCGAAGCTGATAGAGGGGTCTTTCACAGTTTTATATTAAGGTAAATGGGAGGTTCAGTGGTCTCCTCGAAATTTCAAGTCCATCTGAACTACCAGTTAGTGAGTGGAGGGATGCTGACACTCATAAGCACCAAAGCAAGGTGTCTGCATAAATAGAAAGACGGTGTCCAGAACAGAGGCTCCCGCGGAGCCGGCTTGGCGCAGCTGTCAGCAGCCATCCGTCACGCCGCGGACAAGACCGCTGGTAGGGAGCCGTCGATCGATCACGTCAAGCCGCTCTCTCGCAGAGCGCAAGAAAAGTGGAAGTAAGGGCGAGAGCCTCTCATTTTCGCTGCAAGGTGAGGAATGGAGCCTAATGCTACCATCGTGTGAAATTATCAAGGGATGTGCGAGAGAGTGGGAAATGGACTCAGACCGAGAGGAAGCGCTTCACAGTCAAAGATGTCGTCTTGTCGTTTAGGCCCCACGGCGTGTTCAGGTTTGCGGAAAGCAATCCTCCCGAGAGCATCGTCACCAGGTCACGCCAAGCTTACAGCAGCAGCCTTACGACTGCGGCTCGGCTTTCGGTCACGCTGGGAGGTGCGCGACTTCAGGCGCTCATAGAATGAGAAACTCACACCGAGACTGGAGATTTAAAGAAATGGATACGAAATGCCGCCGATCCAAGCAATGATATGGTAGTTTCTCGCTAATGACAGCTTGCGGGACACCCAGCTGTAGTTATTCCTAATGGGTGCTCCCTGGACGGAGAACATATGCGCCTTGCTTCCATGCTGGATGTTCTAACGCCAGTCTTGGTGAAAAGCTGGCGTGTCTGCCGACTGACTGCTTTAACCATTGAAATGGGTGTCGTCCTCGAGTTGCAAAAGGGGAGAAAGTCTGAACACTTCAACAAAATAATTGGTGTTTTGCGTGTATGTCGGAGTCCTGTCATGCACGTAGAGTCAGACCGTGTTTCTGTGGTGTTTCATCAGCAGTAATGGCCTGCGGTCTGACTTAAAAAATACAGAATGATGCGTGGCTCAGGTCGAGGCCTGTCGATGTGGTGCTGATGTCAACATCACCAACCCAGTGTTATTGGCGGGGATGCCTGGGGGTAGGGGGGTGTCTTGATACCGTCATTGTCATGAATGCATTTTTATCCCAGGATGGACTGCTGATGGTCCATTTTAAACGATTAGTCAAACGTAAAAGACTCGTCCCGTGACTTTTTTTTTTCCCAGACACGAGGGACAACAAAGTGGAAGTGGCGTCAACAAGACGTCTACAACGCATTTGTGACGACACATTTATCGTCCATATCTGCTTAAAACTGAGTGAGTTGTAAGAATATAAGGTATCGATGATAGGGCATTCGGGGGGGGGGGGGGGGCAAGGGCAAATTCAGCATAAAAAGAGGCAATTCCAGCGTGGGCAGCAACTCATTCGCACTGGAAGGCAGTGATCCGTGCACACGGGCGCCTGTGATACAAAGGCTTGACGAAGCAGAGAAAGAACTCTGCTGTTTCACAGCTGCCGTCCCGAGGGAGGCTTGGACTGAAAGCTACTTCAGTTTAACTATGACGCTTCCTCTGGGAAACACTAAAACCCGATCCCTCCTGCCTGCGTATGTCTGCTTATTCACACGCCTTCCTAGCCACTCTTGGGTGCAGGTCGACTGCACGCCCCAATGTCTAAATGTCTTTAGTGATTTCGTCGCTCGTCAAAGTGCTGCTTCTTATGCGGTTTCCAGTTGACCAGAAGCATGTTTTTGTACTGAAATGCATTTTTAAATATGCTAATATAAATACTCTCGTCAAGCGTCGCCAAAGTAAGCACTGCTTCATCAGGACCGATTGCATTCATTTTCCGTGGACCGTGTTTGACTTAAAAAGTAATAGTGTTTGAAAAATTAAAAGTAGATAAACCAATCTACAAATGCAGTTAGAACTGCCATTAGTAGCTTACTTAAGCTGATATTAACGTCACGTTTGCATGTATCCTGCGTATTCTTCACGTGAGCGCGATATTGAAAGATTTTAACTGTTTAAGAACAATAGATTATTTGGCGATAAGAGCTACTAAATTGCCCCTCTGTATTGCAAATGAACATTTCGACATAACCCCGCGGGGAACATTAGGGGGGCTATCGCACAAATACCCTGCCGATGAAACACAGAACAATGACCGACGGCGCTCTAAAGGCACGCAAACGACCGCGGTAGTAAACTGAAGCGTGACGATCGCCTCCAAGCGAATCCAAAAGAAACCGTGACCTTACATCACTGAATGGCAAGCGTTAATCGGCGGACCGTCGCTGTGCGCCACGTTAAGGGCTTGCACCACGGAGCCCGTCCCCATGACATTGTCATGCAGTTATTCCAGTAATATATTTACGTGCCAACGCCACGAATTAACTCCTTCCACCAGACTACGCCGTGAGGTTCAGCTGTTAACGACACACTTGTCTTGTTGTGCAGGATTTAGACTTAAACATACCCGGTTCGCGTACTCCGAATGGCAAAAAACTGAAAGATATAAACGGCGTTAAACACTCGCAACATAAGTGTGATGTTTCTGCGCAGTGGAAAAACATCCAGCGCCACCACAATGGGAACACGGGTGTAGAGTTCATACAAACTTGCGATCCACTACAAAAGAGACAATCTTAGCACGCATTTGTGGAAGTTCCCTTCAGACAAACTAAATTTCAATCAATAACATTGGCCTGCATTTAGCAGCCATCAAAGGTACCCGCACGACCGTCTGCTTCCCGGTGCTGCGCCTCGAACTGATCGCGTCTGGCGGCACAAAGGCTCCAACTGAGAACTCCTCGCTAAAAATAAACAGACCCCGGACGCAAACTAATGGGTGGGGGTGAGATCATTGTCCGATTTTAAGACGTCTCTCCAAGAGAAAGACTACCTCGTGATATTCTATTTTCTAACCCGACAGTAAAATTGACCATTAATGTGTTAATGTGCAGGACAGGGAAAGGTTGTGACGCTTTAGGTTTTGACTTGCTGTAAATTCAACAAACAGCTTACGTATGCTTTGCCCCTCGATTCCCTTCTATGACATCTGCAAATAAAACAAACGTTGGCATTTCTACAGTCTGTTTATGGGCTGTGCGCAGAGCCGATCGCTCCGGCTCCTGCTGTTCTCAACACAAAGCAGTCAGTTTAAGGCATGAGTCAAACGGAGCAAGTAAATATCAGAATTGTCCAGCCACGGCGTCATAGCCGAGATTGACATGACTATTACCAAAATGTGCCTTTTCCTTAGGCGGTATCCCCCCTTTCAATGTAACGGTCTGCGGTTTATCTGCGCCGGCTGAAGACGAATCGGGAAAGCTGTGAGGCTGACGTTCCTTTCACCGATCACACGTAAGCCCACACAGTTCCCGTGTGCGAGTGCAATAAATGATTCAGTCCAGAATAAATAAGGCAGTCGGAGTTAATGATTTGTATTCTTGCATTTGCCGTTTTCTTTATATTTTAATGTGGGTGCTTCCCGTTTGCATCCGAAGAAAAGCCGAGGGTCTTAGTCCAAAGCGAGCTGGGCGTTCAACACAATTAACATAATTGCTGTGAATTGATTAGCCATCAGTCGTATTAGCCCCTAAACTCATTTGCATAAGTCACGGGAAAGTTTTTTCAAGGGGAAAAAAAAAATAAAAAACAGAAGAATATTTTCTCGTTCCAATTAAAATGCGCACATACACTTTTCAAGTAATCCTGACCGATTTCCTTACAACCCCTGGATGACGGCTTTTCGAACAAGATTTCAAAACAAATTGACAGCCTTTGTAGTGGTTTTTCTTGTCTTTTTACTTAGCCCGAACTTCAGGGCACATTCGTAGCCCTTGTACTCACACAGAATTATAAACCCAGTCGTTATAGTTTTCATATTAAAACCCCCATATAAAGCAGGGATTTAGACGCCAACCGTGTGGATGAATAGGAAAGAGTACCATTAAAACATTCACGCTTTGTTAAGACAATACAGAAGCACATTTTCACAAAGTGTTGCGAAGCTGTCTTTGTCTTCTTCACGGCTTGCTGACGGTAAGTGAAGGAAGACAACGAAAGCTAGGAAAGCAGTACGTCGTAGTTAAGGCTCGACCAGCTACCCAGAGAGACGGAATGGTCTTGAAAAATGTACATTAATAGGTTTACAATACGTGAACGGAGGCGAACACTACAAACACAGGGCTGCGGTTTCGTTTTCGTTAGAAATAATTAAAGACACATAATCTCGGAAGGTATAGTGGTAACCTAGGGTAAGGTGTGGATCCACGACAAATCTGGACCCCTACTTAGGTCACACCTGCAAGAGTTGGATGTGTGTGTCCGTGTACCCTGAGAAGTACGGGGGGACGCAGCGTTTAACTCCACTAAGCGATCGCATCTCTTGCCGCAGTCTTTCTTCCCAGCCCGTTTCTCGTACCCTACCCCACAACTCACGATCTGCAACCTCCTCTCTCTCCTCCCACACACACACACACACATACAAACAACACGGTGTGTTCTTTAAAAAAAAAACCCAACTGGAAATCCGCGTTTAAACACAGCACCGTAAACAGGGTGAGGCTCGAACCCTAACCTCGTGTTCCCCTCCCGCCCCCCGGAACTTTTTTTTATCTTACTTAGCAGTTAAATATTCCTAACCCTCACCGAAAGTGTACAAATAGGCTCCTAAAATGTCACGTACTCCTCTCAGCCTTACGTGGTCTGTGGTTCACTTCACTCGGCGTTAAACTGGTCCGCTGGCCCGAAAGCCCCGTCGCGACGCTGGAAATTAGTCATTACTGTCTGTTCGGTTTTTACCAGCGCAGGCTGAATTGATCGCAATCATTAGGCTGTAATCTGAGTCATTCATCAACCGAATAAATTATGTCACTACAGAGCCGACATGTGCTTCTTAAAGAAATAATAAAAAAAAATAAAAACCGTTTATGACACTATTTTTTGTTGCTGGGAAATTGGATTCCGTTAAAGTGTTATTTTAATCGTGCTGTTAAATATCAGATCAGCTCGGATCGGTTCTGTGGGAATCCTCCTGGCAGACTGTGTAAAACACCAAGCTCCATTTATCTAGGAGCTGGCGGACGTAAGTGGGAAACCCAAGATTACAAATGTATCGGTCCGGTTCGGTGATATCAGCTGAAGTGTGCAGCGCCACTAAGGCATGGAAAGCAGATACGGCGCTCTGGACTCAAAGATACAAAGTAACCGGGCTTACCTCGAAAGAAAAAAGCGTTACAGCGGAGTAGAATCCAATAATCTACTGAATTTAAGGGTTTTTTTAATCCCAACTTTCGGACTTGAGTAGTTCAAACCCGACACGATCCTCTTAGGTATCATAGAAGCCCAAACATCCGAGAAGAATCTAAAGTCGCCCGTCTTTGGGGACAAGTGTTCCTCGATGCACTCGACTCCTAGGACAAGCGAATTAAAAGTAGTTTAGCTTTTCATGACCACTTTCGCGGAAAGCGTTGAAGAGAATACTTTTATAGCAATCCAAAGTGTCGGCGTTATTCCAGTTGAGAAAAAACTGCGAAAAACAGATGCGGTGTATAGACATCCTCAGAATGAAAGCGACGGGCTTAATATCCAGATTCATAAATTCTTTGGTCCTTCGGCGATGATCTTCGACTTGGTACTGTAGAAGGGCACAGGTGTCGACGATCCTCCGACTTCAACAATTAATGCAGCCTGGTAATGCTTTACCGCGCCATGTTGGCTTATGAGCTCTGACCGAACACGCTATGTCAAAGCGGGGCGACTAGTTATACGCTTACCAAATTCATTAAGTCCATTTTCAATATCTTTTTTTTTTTTTGTTGTTGTTGTTGTTGTTATGTTCCTCTATGGTTCGCGTAAAGCAGTGTTTAAACGATGTTCTTTTTTTCTGTTGCCGTCCTCTTTGGCTTTAGTTCCCTTTCTCTCCGTGTCTGCCGCTCGGAGCAGTGCGAGGCACCAGCTGCTGTCGCCTCCGTGCGTGCGGCGGAGAATGAGAGCCGAGTGAGCGAGTCGCCCCCACTCACAGACTCTACCCAGAAGGCCAGTCGGGGGAACCGCAATTACCATAAACCTCCAGCACACTTCGACGGACGTGTAAAACAAAACAAGGGGTGGGGGCGGGGTGGGGGGGGGGGTGGGTG
>JAACJT020000062.1:1113712-1134177 GCA_009936485.2 Gymnarchus niloticus | reverse complement strand
GGGGGCGCGAGAGGGAGGGAGGGAAGGAGGGGGACATCAAGCGGACCAACTGGCCCGTTCACCGTCGTCCCTGATCGTAGCTGGCGGAGCGTATCTTCTTTCCTAATTCCTGTGTTTAAAATGCCCCGCATTTTATTACACCGGTGCTGAGTCTTCATTGTCTCACCAAACGTTATGTTACATTAAAACGTTTCGTTAGCGGGCGCTTCCGAGTCGAAAGCCGATTCTGTCAAGCTTGTGTATCTTAGGCTATTTAACCGGTCAAATCTGAGGAGAGGGACGCGTTTTTAAAGCACGCTTTGGAACAATGGGATTTATGTGGCGGTGTCAATGCCTAGTGTGCTTTGTGTACATTTTGCCTTTTCGTCTTGGTATTTTCCCGGTGCCATTCCGTGTCGTCTTTGTTCCCAACTAAGAGCAGTCTATATGATACATCTGAGTATATCTGCTGCTTCGACGTCGCGTTCCTGCAACTTTATGCCGAGTGTTTACCGTATTAGCAAGCGGTAAAAGACTAGTGTTTTGTGGCGAACGGCAGGAAGCAGGACAATCGCGCACGCCGTGGCGGTAATAGGATTGCCTGTATGGTCTGACAGACAGCCCCCGTCACCCCCTCCCCCGGGAGCTGACCCAAAGGTCACACTGCTATGCCAGGCGTTTATAGCGCGGGAAATCCCGGAGAACACAGCGAATTTCACTGATGTTATCAGAATGCCTATTGACGAGCTATTGCTATGAGAGTGACCAGAACCCGTAATACGATCATTATTGTCTAATTATTACGGGATTACGGTCATATTTGGGTGATTGCGTTTCACAACAGAGAGCTCCCATTTATGGCTAGAATGGATCCGTATAACTCTTGTGTCTTCAGTCGTGTTTGACGTTATCACAGGAGGATTATAATTGTATGGACCTTCGCTGCCTCACAGTTTGATAGCGGACACCCACCAATAACATATACGGCACACATGACATACTGTCTATACACCTATGATGTACTGTCATAACGTGTGCCAGCAGTGGCTGAAAAAATGACAAGAAGCGTGCTTCGGACCATGGTATGCCAGTGGTCACACCAGGGACACGGACTCCTGCGTAAAAAGTGCCTTTTTTGCAAAGCATGTTTGCGCTTGTAATAAAATAAGATAATTTTATTCTGGGACTTGATCATTTTCACTCGCACATCAAGCACAATTGCTCCGTTAACAGCCCGCAGTAAAACAATTAATAACATTAACGTGAAATAGCAACCCCGAAAATTAAATAATCGTAAAAATAAAGAAAAGAGCCCTTTGGTCCTGCATGCGCTACATCGTAATAATCAGACGAAATGGGTTTTGTCGTTGCATTCACGTTCACTGACCTCTGCCTGAACCTCACAGACTGCAAAGTAGGCTGTTCTAAACCGTCCTTTTCCGCCCATCGAGCGGCTAAGAGAGAGGGTAAGCCGTGGACTATTACGGCTTTTTTTAATCCTCATGAGTGTGTCATTAGAAAACGCCTACGGACACGCAGACAAGGAGACACAGCGAAAACTATGGACAGTACTTTGGTGCAAACGGCCTCACAGCGCGTCGCTCCCCCGTTCCCGTTAGTTCAACATCATCCAGTTCTTAGAAAAATAATCTGCCCGTTTTAACCACGTAACACATTGGCATCTGTAAAATGAGGGAAGAATCACAAGCCGCGAAAATGTGCCTTGTGCGTGTAATCACGTTGTATAAACCAAATCTTGAATATGCAAAATTATTGAGCCAGTAACCCATAAACACACAAATTAGAAATCGTGTTGTTCGATGAGATAAATAAGACGCAGCCAAGAACAACCATGGTGTGAATTTTTTAATTTAAATTTAAACATGTATAAACACATATAGATTAATTAGGACTGAGCAGCGATTGATCCAACCCCTTATTTCTGTCACTTGCGTGGACCAACTGCTTGATCGTATGTGCAGGCTTGAAGAAGTGTTTGAAAACTCTCTCAGCAGTAATTCAGCATGCGGGGAGTTCGGAGACTGGTCTTGATTTGGCATGGCTAGAAAACTCAGAAACGCCCGACATAAAATGCAGGTGCCAAGTCTGACGAGCGGACAAGCGAGACGTACCAGCTGCGGTCGCCAGAAACTTTTCGCTGCAATTGCTCCCTTTGGGTTTCGGTGTTTAGCAAAACTGAAATATGAGTGGGCAACGAAACACATCTACATCTGGCAGTGGATCTGAATGAGCCTCTACGTTTACCGGCACGGCACAGACACGGAGATGCAAGGACACGCACGGATGCCAGTGTAACGACTGAAACGAAGGACGCCGATGCTCGGATAGGCGTCGACACTCCGAGGCGTTTGTTGTTCTCCAAGAGAACCTTTGGCGAAAGTCTTTCTTTCACCTCAACCAAAAATTGTGTAATTCCCGGTCAGACTATCTGAACAGGAATTTACGGACGCGTTAAACCTTCAGAGAGAAGGGCAATAAAATGAACAGAACACTTAGCGTGTCATGATTAACATGACAAGGGCCGAATAATTTTATTACATTAAACTGACTTTTTAAAACTATATTTGACCTTTCACAGCGGTTTTGAAGACTTGGCCCATTAAGCTTAAACAGAAATAGCTTCCGCTCATGTTACTTATAGATATCTGCATAATATTGCAATTAAAGCAACGTCCTTGCATGAGAAATAGCCCATGGGAAACCTCAGCATCGGAGTAACAGTTTGCTTTTAGACATTTTGTTTCTTCGCCCACAAGCTGCGTGTTTCACCAAACGTCTGAACGTGTTTCGAAAAAAGTCTGACCTTGCGAAATTTAATATAACACAACCCCATATTCCGTTATAACCAAAATTTCACTATGATAACTTCTCGGCCGTTTAGAAATCACGTGATTTAAGACGCCCTTGCTCATGAAGTTCCATCCCCTTCCCCTTCATTGGCATCACTCGTTGGCTAAACCATGACGTATGTGCAGCCACGACACCTTACGTAATGGCTTTAGGAAAACCTCTAAAGATTAATAGTCCCTTACAATGCCAGTGAAAGTGGTTTCTTCAGCCTGGACTCTACATGCATATGCATGCTGTCACATAATCACTCTAGAGGAGAGAGAGAAAAAAAAACAGCGCTGCTAAAATATCAAAACCGACCACTGACACTCTGACAGTTGAGGTAATTCCCCCATAACCTCTGATCTTGGATGCATCGCTCAAGCAATTAATCCGTGCTATCCTAAAGCGATAAAGATATAAAGATGTACACTGATTTTCAAAACGAACTTGTAGAGGAGACGAAGATTATATCCATATACGTGTGTGTACGGTGACAGTATACATATACAACTATATGTATACAACTTGTGCAAAAATGCACTCGCACGTGGCCTCAATATATATGCTTAAATACACTTCATTTCACGATCGGCTTCTTTGTCAAACTAACAAACGCGTGTTCAGTTCCTAGTTTCTCAAATCGATCACTAATATGCACTTAGAATCAGGCATTTTCGCCGTTTTCTTATACATTTTTCACGTAAAACATAAACAGTTACTATACACAGAGTCTCCATGGTGACATGTAATGTGACTGCTGCAGGCAGCTTCCCGTGCAAAAATCATTTCGTTTCTCACTTGCTTTTGCAATTAGAAAACTAATACTATGTCTTAAATATCAACGGAATACTACAACATTAGTAGGTTTTTTGCCGTTGCTAGTCAATGAAAACGTGTCATCACCTGATAATAGTCATAAATATATGTTTTAATTGACACATTTTGGGTTTATGTCCATTTACTTAATAATACCGTGTTTAGAATACGCAATCTTCTATGAAAACAAAGCACAATGCGTCGTAGCTGTTCAAACTTAACCACAGATAAAAAAAATTAGAATCAGACATCTTCTCTACAGCCGGAACGTTGATTTTGCAAACGGAGCAGCAGACGACAGACTTAATCAAACTATATTTCCCTGCTAGAGTCCGAACTGCTTTCATTCATTCGTGTCACTGCCTGTCACTTATACAGTTTAGTTAAACTGTACACTGCAAATATCGACGTATTATTCTTATGGTTCCCGGAAATCACCATTTCTTCCTTTCTTCCCCGCACTGCCATTTGTTGATAAATTTGCATTTCGCGTCGTTCGTTTTATGCGCAACGTTTATAAAACGTTTATATGGAGGTGGATTTGCGTTCCCACTAAGCGGCACGTCCATGTTTGCTCACCGGGCTTACCAATATTACAGATCTCATTAATCATTACTTGGCTGCCACATGCGAAAGGGCCTCCTAACCCTTCGACTGCCGATAATGACTCCGTGTTGATTCACAGCTCGATCGACGTCGGGGTAACAGCCGCACACTCGGCTCCTTCAGGGCTCCGAGTTCGCGGGGCGAGGACCATGTGTTTCGAAGATTTCCTAAATCGTTTCTCTGTCGTGAAGGCCTTAAAGGCATTTGTTCACAACGGAGAATTACAGCTATAATTTTACCTCGTATTGGACCAGTTAGTCTGGTAAGTCTAAAGTTAAAATATGACCAAGGGTGTTTACATACAAGGCTGTTATCGTGCGTCTGTATACTAGGCAGATACTGATATATATGTGAGAGAAAGAGCGATTGTGTGTCTACGTGTGTGTGTGCGTGTTGGTTTAAAAATAAATCTCTTGATAGCACGTGATCAAAACAGGATAAAAATGTGGTCAATGTGGCGAGTGGTCGGCAGACGTGTTATTTAACTATTAAGAGACGATGTACGTCACACCACGCAAGCTCAGCATATCCTCAGCACTGCCGTACCACGGTATTTTACATGGTATGTTGCTTAAAAAGCCGAATCTTTGCGTCATGTAATCTTTTCACAACGCCCTGGTTCAAATTAGCGCACCTTTTGCAAACCTGAGGAAGCTGTCAAATAATAATAATAAAAAAAAACTCACAATGTGCGATTTCGACCAGCTGTTAGATAATTATTTTAACACTCCAGTTTAGGGAGTCACTCTTATTAAAAATCATGGGTTAATAGAAACCGCCTTACCAACAACTGCTGCCTTTCCGTAAAACCATGAGGAATTATTAAGAGGAAGAACGTAAGGCTATACCGTTCCTTAAACTGGTTACATCAAATCAATTCAGTTTTTTTTTTTCATCCTAATCACTTTCTCATCGTCGTTAATAACTTTAGATATTAAAAACAAAGCACAATACTTTGCCCCGCCACCCGAAAGATTCTTGAATCTCGTTCTCATAAAGTAATAAGTCTGTGAAAGATCAGAAAAAGAAACACACGGCAGTGGGATTTGGTAGTTCAGTGGTTAATCTGTCCTGACACTTGACGACCCTCGCTCTTCCCCCCACCTCGACCCATATTGTGTTTAGTCCCGAAGGCGTGGGCGGGGGGCGCATTTCCCTAAGAGAAAGAAAAAACAGCCGCATAAGCCGTCTATCAACGCAAGAGCCCAACCTGCCAGTGATAATGTGCAATCAACACGAAATCACCACCGGCAGGCACGATCCATCATTCGCGCTATGCTTTCGCTCCAGCAGGGAAGTGGGCGCGCTTGCTCGCGTGTGTATGTGTGTGAGTGTATAGCTGTACAAATGCCAAGCAAAAAGGATAGTTTTGGAAAGAGCGATAAATTGAGCAATATGGAGTGTATTCCCAGGACCACGGAAGATAACAGTCCATAAGGACAAAATAAGATTCAACTTTGCGATAAAAAGACAATAGATTTCCTTACAAAGATACAATATTCCTACTGACAATACTGCTCATTGTCTTTAATCTGTTAACGAATTGGGACTCAACAGGAGTGAGGTTGTACGAGGCGCAGGCATCCGTGACAGGTATGACACTGGATGAAAAAGACGCCATGATATTGTATACGCTCGTCGGCCGGTCCCACTTTAAAAAGCATGTGCGCAGCATATCGCTACGTCCGCATCAATTAACGTTCAAACATAGATCTTCATTAGTGCGGATACTTTAGTGTCGTAAAGTTGGAGCGACGTCCCTCAAGGGACAGAATCGGGAGGAAAAGAATATAATTAAATTCAGAAACATATGACCGTTTGGGCTGCAGTCCACCCCATACAAATGATGGAAATGTACCGCCACACAAAAAAAAACAAACAAAAAAAAAACAAACGTGCATAAAAACAATATTTTCTGACAAAACGGTTTATTCACGACATCATAAATAGCCTGGAAATCGAATACACTGGTATAATAAAGTAAATCAATGCGTTCTGTTTAATACTATATTTTATTTTCCCCAATTGTTGTCTTTTAAAAATGAAAAAATCCCAGTAGATGTAGTAAATCTTTGTGTAAAATACAATTTATAAGAACTGGAGTTGCGGAAAATGTTAGGAGCAGAGGAACTTATACGGCCTGTTTTATTGTAATTAAATAAAATTAAACTCGTATTCTTTCAAAAGATATCAAGCACATTCAAAAGTAAAAAGTATAAATGCAACATCTAAATTTGCAAAGAAGTTTATTTTATCCTGTGCCACGTCACATGTGACACGGAACAGGCCATTAGCACGAGCTTTGGGTAAAGTGCGTTTATTTTAGAACCCATCTGTTCTGTTTTAGGACGAACCGGTTCGTTTGTTTCTCGAAGGTAGTTGTGTGAACTTAAAACATTTACACATTCTATAACTGAAACCGGTTATACGGAAACAATATTCCGATTACGGGTTTGCTTTAATTAGCGAAAAAGCAACCGAAATATCATTTTTAAAAGTATGAAATATATTGTTTTATTCAAAATGGACACAATGAAACAAGAGCTCTGTTGTGTTTAACGGTTAGTGTTTTAACGGAAACATTGTTACACTACTGGGTGACTGGATTACAGTTTACCCATCCTAGGTCTAGCCCAAAATTGCCTCTCAAACGTCAAAAGAACTCAGGTTAGCGTCCCTGAAATACGAATAACTGTCTGCAATCCAAGTCGTCCTTATGCCAAAAAAGCGTTTGAAAAGGGACGTGTAAAGGACTTGACCATCAAGGTCAATCCTCTTACGGCCCTGGACCTGCGCTAGAATAACATTCCACTGTTATTATCAGTTCCTCCCGACCAAAGCTCGTTTGTCGTGGCCTCGCATCCCTTCGGCGGCGGGTCTCGATCGTTGTTTTCCAAGTGACAAGAGCGCCTCCTAGCGGCAGTGTCTTTGTAGACAAAACACTAATCTTCGCAGACAAGCGGATTTGATGAGTAATTTCTTTTCGTAGATCGCAACAATGCTGTTTGCTGCGCGATATTGCAAACAGAGGACAGTTTTTATCGAAAAGATTCAACTGTATGATTACACAGGATGTCGTTTCCTTAAGTATGAAGCCATCGCGTCTCCCTGACGCCTGTGATGTCATTGAACTACTCGTCTAATCTGCACGTATTACCTATTATCTTTTTGGTTGCTATAAACAAGGTTAGTATATACAACTTTAATATTTACTTTTAACTGTTTCATTGCGTTCCATTTCTGGTTTGTTCAGAGGGTTTCTAAAAGCATGATCGCGCGTCATTTCACCCTCAAGAAAAAATGTACCTGTTTACCACGACCCTCCCAATCACCAGACCTAGCTCCCACAGGGAGAATTTGTGGGGCTGTTTGGAGAGGGGCTTGAAATAGCAGCCCCCCGTCAAACCGTTGAGAATTGTGGGAATTTCATGCAAAAGTGTAGTTCCAATTTTTTAAAGAAAAACTACAAATTCTTGTCGTGTCTCGGCCAGGTCATGCTTATTTTTGTGACCGAAAATTGTGGATCTACACCCTTGTCAATGACATTCTGTATTTGTTTCCACTTTTGTCCACCACACGCTTTATTTTGGTGTAGCAGTGGCATGGTGGCTAACAACTTCTAGACCTGCATTTCGCTCTTAATTCAGCACCTTTATAATGTATTTATTGTTTCCTACATTATATGTTGCCTAAAGCTGCAGGGAGGAACGCAAGTAAGAATTTCACTGTATTTGTACTCCTGCTTGTACGACTGACAATAAAGCTTTTCGAATCTTGAATTTTGAATCTAGTTAGGTCTCTGGAATTATGTGCGTATGTTGGAGTGACGGGGGGGTCGGGCATTTTTAATAGGGGGAAAAATATTGCCTGTTGTAAATTTGGGCAACAGTTACCAGGGGAGGGGGGATCTGTTCTCTCTCGTTCCCGCTGGGCTACGCCACTGGTCGAGACGCACGCTGAAGTTTAAAGCAGTGCGATGCAGTTGAAATGGGAACTATGAACTGCTCTTGTACTCCTTTCACACCAGTGCCGGTGCCCGAGCCGGGTGTGCTGTATACGTGATGTATTCAGTGCCTTAGGATTTTCGAAATTATTTTTGGCCCGATGCGATAAGTGGTCATTGAAAATGGGTGCTGATGTAAATGGTCCGTTCTGGAATATTCTGTTTTTTGGATACTCAAAGGGACTAATGCTAGCGGTTTCTGTGAATTAAGGGGCTTATTATTCGGCCACACTCATTAATATTGTAAACTGTATCGCGTATACAACCGAGGAAATAAAGGTATATATAAAACCGCAGACTGACAGCTATAGGCTACACCTTCTTAGTTGCCATGACATTCATTAATCTACAGTGTCTAACATATAAGCTTGTTAATGCAAAAACACACATTTTTATTATTTGAATTCCAGTATTTCGAATTTTATTTAGCCCGTGGAATATAATTCAATTAGAAAATACAAGGCAATTTTTACTAGGGCTATTTTCAAGAGAACGCAGCCTTAACCTTAAAACGTGGGCAAATACCTAGTTTATAATTAAGTGTTAAATGAGAATCCAGTCACAGACAGACCACTTGTCTCGAGGGTATGGTAATGCGCATCGGTCTCCGTCAGGCACGGAGGAAGCGCGGTGTAAAGTTAGCGCAGCGGGACACCCCTCCCCCCAATCCCGAATTTTAGATCACATCTTAGTGTTTCGCTTGTTGATTCATGGAAAACTCAGAATTAAATTGCGAAACTGCTGCTTTTCTGCAATTTTGAAATATCCTGGATCTCGCTAGATGGAAAATAAAATGAAATTTGGCTCTTGGCCGCCGAAGTAGCATGAAATATTATCCAATATCGCCATCAATCGGTCATTACTGGTAGTGCTGTTTACAAATTGATAACTATTGGGATTTTCAGATAATTTGTTGTCCGACAAGAGAATGAACATTTATTATCTTAATTATTTTACCATTTGTAGTAATGTTTCCATTATATTAATATATGTTCCATTAATTAGATAATATTTATATTTATTTGTCTTATAAAGCTGTGCTATCGATTTGTAACGAATAATTTTGTCACGAGTCCCGAAGTTACAACGTCACGTCTAGGTGGCGCCAAATAACCAGATTTAATACGACAAACAATGGAGCTTTCCTAGTATGTTAAAAGCGTGTCGTAATTTTAATATAATAAAAACCCGTGTTTTGCGAACCTGTGACTTTTTGTGTATTCGTACTGACATAGAGAAGTGACACGTTATCGATGGCTGCGATCACAGAATTACCCTCTCCATTATCTCTTGTTCCTTAAACTCAGCCTGAAGCCCAACATTGTAACTACATGCAGCTTTTACAGGTGATTTTAAATTGACTTTCAGGAATGTTAAGATGTTGATTGTTGAGCCTCAGGGTCCATATGTTCCTAAGTATTAGTAACCTGGACACAAAACTATCTCTCCATGGCAATTAATCTATCATAAAAATAGAGACTTTGAGTTTTCATCTCTGACTAGTCAATTTAGTATTTTGATTGCATTGAATAGCGATATCCAGACCTGTCATGTCCTTATTGCCTTAATACTATGACCTTTTTAATGCGTAACGTGTATTTTGGAGACATTAACCAAATCACTGAACAACAGATGTCCTAAAACCAAGCAGAGGTGTTGTAGTTACCAATATATTTCATATATCAAACCCACCCTGTATGTATATTAGTATAATTTCATGTGTATAACATGGCAACCATGTTTCCTTCATCTGCAAGTTGTGCTCTTGCTCATGAGTCATGACCACGTACCTTTCAAATGTCAGGTTCATTACACTCAGAAATAACAAAGCTGACAGCCAGGTAAAGTGAGTCATTCTAGAAATAAGTATGATCCACAAAAAAATGGAGCAGACCATTGGTGTTGGTGTTGCAGAGCTGAACAATCGCCATCCTGTGGGCCTGTTTTCATTTCCTACCCATCAGACTGCATGCCCAGCAGATACGGAATGGTGAGATGCGAGTGCTGACCTACACACTTACCTTTAGCCACTGTTTAATGGTGTAAAGCTCTTCGTAGGGATTTGCCTCTGAATAATTATGAGGTGAGAAAACGAGGACTTGGACATGGATCAGATTAGAAATCTAGTCCAACTGCATTCAATTAGTCCAGTTAGATATAATATGGTCCCTGAGGGCAAGTGTAATTTCAATTGTTGGAGATAATGGAGATGCTGCTTGAGAACCCACAGGCCGTTATCTGCAGTATGACGCTGTGAATTGTGCCACTACTTGTGGAGGCGTTGTGTAGGATACTCAAAATAATAGTCCCATTTTCCCACGTTTCTGTTTCTCTGATGTGTTTTCCTTGAGGTGAAACTTTTGGCAGTGAAAAGAACATCAGGCATAGCATGGCGTTTGACTGGTACTCAGTGTTTGTACTCCCAGACAATGTGATGTACATGATTATTATTTTTATCTTTTATTAAACATCGGATCTTAATTATTTTATTGAAGCCATTATCTGGATAGGTCTCCCCTCCTACTGTGCCCGCTATTAATCAAGTACCAATTCAAATGTGTTCCTTAACGCTGGCCCTCAAAAACCAACGTCGAGTTTTCCTGCTATATAATCTGCTGGTCGTTACTGGCTGACCTATAATCTTCAGACGTCGTTTTATCCACTTTAACAAGTGCCTGTCTTGCCACCCCACCAAATACAATGTAAGATCAGTAACGTTCCCTTGTACTTTCCAACTGGCGATGTGTTGCTAATTTCGTAAATGCTTTTACAATGAAATGAGATGCTTTATTTGGGTTTGCTGAGAGGGGTTTTTATCAGAAATTGACACTAAATGCAGGCCGACTACAAAGGTGTATCGTTATGCTAAACCATAATGTCATTAATGGCTGATTAATGGCTGATCTGGACAGCTCCCTCCCATAACTAAGGCCTTGAATTCACATAATAAAAAGGTTGACATAAACACCTTGGAATGCCATACTATATGCTTGTCTACCTGTCTGATAACTTCAACATGTGAGTGGGTGGCAGTTATAATGTGACCTCTTTTCCGCATTAATAATTAGCACGTGAAGAGCATTTGCAGAAAGAAAAACATTTACTTTCACTATCTTAACAGGGTTCAGAGAGCACATTTGAAGACAGTTCATGCAAATGTGGAATTTGCCCACTTCACATGTGAAGGTCCCTAATCTTGTCATCGCTTAAATATTACCTCTTTACCGTGAATGGCACTGTAGCCCCCGAATCATGAAATAAACCCAGGAAACGCAGTGTTCTGACGGGCATCTGCTCGCCTTTTCTCTGCGTACGGCTCGTCGCTGACTCGGCTGTCGTCGTTCCACACGTGAAGCCCGGAAAGGCGGTTCCAGTTGCGGAGACGGCAGACGGCGTGTTGAGCTCCAACCTCGGCGGTGCTTCTGATGCCACAGGGACTGTGGTGGAGTTGAGGTTGTGACATTAAGTGGGGGGGCGGGGGTTATTACCTTTAGCTGCTATCGCCTGCATTGCATACGACTTACCATCTTGTTAAAATTCCTGTAGTCCAGGTGTGCACGCTAATTTATCATCATGATCTCTGCCTCTCCAGTGCGGTAGGAGTTCACCGTCATCGCAGCCATGTGAGACGCCGTGGTTTACACACTCCCCACCCCGGAATGTCGCTAATCCAGTTCTCCCCCATCCATACACGTTATAATTTTTCTTAAATGAAGGGGTCATAACGTTATGCCTTGTTCCTTGCGAGACTTCTGTTATCAAGGAGTCAGTCGACTGTCCATCTGGGGTAAAAATGCCGCCGATTAAAAAAGCACTTTTATGTCTATGTAGGTCGAGTTACAGCCGACCAGCGTTCAGGTTCGTAGCGAGGGGTTGAAATAAAGTTGACATAATGACTTGGAACGGAATAACATATTTACATAGAGAACAATTGTACATTTACATAAAAACAAAAATACGCATGAATGATAAATAATCATTGAAGTCGCTGGATTATACACCATATTTCAGTCCTTTCCCTAGGGTGCACAGTTTAAAATAACGCAAATTAAAATGATAGGACGTGGAGGTCCAGTCCTACCGCTTTTCCGATATTCAATCTCTGGGTTGCAAATCCTCAGTTGTCTCCTCTCAAAAACTGGGTATTATCAAAAACGAAACGGATGGCTCGCCATATCCTTGCAAAGGAGAACAATCCAGGTCCAACAAAATTTCTTTATACTTGGAAAGCTTGCAAAAACAAGACAAACGAAAAGGCTTGGAGTTTCTTACAAATTACTGTATATTCTCAGTCCCACTGTAAGACAAACGGTATACTACTCAGCAAAGCTATTGCAGTAACTTTCATCACTGCTGTATTAAATCTTCCCCGTCTGCTTTCTTTTTTTCTAACGTTCTCTCCCACTTCTTTCTCTTCTGACCTCTCCTCCCGCTTCTCACCTTAGACATGAATAGCTTCTTCAAGAAACCATACATAGAAAACGAAATACATATACAATATGCACGCACATTTAAATAAACTTTGAACTTGGAGGATGACTAAATAAAAATAAAATTACACATTCTCAAACCCCACTATTCCTACTGGGGTACATCCAGAATGCTGTGCTAACGCTAGTTAGCCAGTTTCACTACGGAGATATGCAGGAAAGACTTTATTTAGTTAAAACTGTTCCAATCATACTAGGGGATACAATATGTGTTTGAAGTGGTGTGGTGCGTAATTGACCAAACTATGCTAGGCAGAAAACTGTATGCTCCTACCATCACAGCTACACTTTCTACAGCTAAAACAGTTCAAAACTGTCCAATGAAATGGATGAGCCCAAAAGACGCAACACATAAAAATACATGTTCATCTTGTTGCTGCCTTGGTGTACTCGGTGGCAGAATGGGTCTACCTGAACCTTGATGGCTGCTGTGTGCATACATGATTGGTCAGAAGATTCACGCATGAGCCTCTATGTACCGAGAGAGAAGACAGAGCTTAATGCTGTGAGAAGAGACCCAATGTCCCCCCGGTCAATTCAAGTGTTTCCTCCCCATGAATGTTTTTCCCAGCCCCTGTTTCATCTTACTGGGTCATGCAATCTCACACTGTCAGCCACTAGCATTAACATACATGATGCTGTCAGTACTCAGTAAAGATAAGTCACATACAAGGCCTCAGGTACCAGACCTGCTCCAGGACCTGTTATGCATGAGAATTAAATAGATGCTAGTTACCTTGTTAACTGGTACAACGAGACTCCTCAGATCTTTCTCAGACTTAGACTTCACTTTGCAAATTGCAGTCACCAAGGTCATAGCACCATACTCTAGGATCAGGAATGAAATAGAGCAGTGGGAAGCCTGTGAAGATCCTTTGTGTGTAGTACGGTAAGCACTCCCTAAACTGCAGCCTAAAGGCTTTCTTATAATGAATAATTGTTTGTCATATATAAAAGTCAGATGGTTATGAATAATTGGTTCAGTCTGGCGAAAATAGTCCTTTACAAACACCTCTAGGATTGAGTGCTGTAAACACAGAAGAGAAAACATTGTGTGACCCAGAAAGGAAGGACTGTGATTGCATTGTATTACAGTTTTTGTTCTGTGTATATAAAGTGCCGTGCTTCTGTTATGCTATAAAATCACGACTAAATTACGTTACGACCCTGTGTGGCAGTCACTGGGAAAGTTCACTTTACAATGAATCCTCATTGAGTGAACATGCCGAGGCCTAAGATTTGCAGTAGCTGACCTGTGACTTGTTGGGTCCTACTGTTTTATATGCGGAAGTTGCATTCAAAGCCCCAGGACACATACATGAAAGAAAGGCCTGGATTACTCGGGAATCCAGTGCTGGGAGGTGCAGCTGGGGGCATACAATTTGTCATGAAATCCAAAAATGAAAAAACCACCACTCTGTCCACTTCATATTTCAGTTTCCTCGTGGTTTACTCTCAGTTTTTTTTTTATCAAGATTATGTAATAATATTATAATGATTCAAACACAATTGGAATAAATGTAACCAATAAGGTTCAGCTGAGGTGAATTGTAGTAATGCCACTATTCTCGCATCATCCATCTGGTTATCAGAATACACTGCTTCTTCAACTTACTCCATACATATGTACAGTAGCATGAGTATGCATATACTCACTTTATAGTCATTGGCTGCCTCAGTAGGAATACCTGCTCATTCATGCAAATATTGAATCTGACAATCATGTGGCAGCAGCTCAACACACAAGATTCCAGAAACAGGACAAGGGTCAAGAGCTTCAGTTAATGGTCAGACCAGACATCAGAATAGGGTTAAAAAAAAGTGATCTCAGGGACTTTGACCAGGTCATAGTTGTTGGTGCTGAATGGGTTATGAATGATTGGTGCTGAGTGAGTGTGAATATTTTAGAACCTGCAGATCCCCTGGGATTTTCATGCATGCCAATCTCATGAGTTCTCACAAAATGGTGCAAAAAACAGAAAGCGTCCAGAAAGCAGAACTTCGATGCAGAGAAATGCCCTGTTGATGAGAGAATGGCCAGACTGGCTCAATCTGACAGGAAGGCTACAGTAACCATAATAACCACTCTTCACAACAGTAGTGACCAGAAAAGCATTTCCGAATGCACGTCTGACCTTGAGGTGGCTGGTCGACAAGAGCAGCCCACCACATAGACTTCCACTCCTGTCAATTAAGAATAAGAAACTGATGCTACAGTGAACACAGGCCTGCTGAAACTGGACAACTGAAGATCAGAAGAACATCGCCAGGCTGAACGAATCTCGATTTTTGCAGAGGCAAATGGGTGATAGGGTTTAAATTTGGTCTAAACAGTATGAATCCACAAACCGAATCTGTCTTGTATCCAAAGTTAGGGCTGTGGTGGTGTAAGGATGTGATGAATGTTTTCATGGGAGACATCGGGCCCTCTAATATCAATCAATCATCGTCTGAATGCCAGAGCCTATATATGAGTATCGTTGCTGACCATGTGCACCCCTTTTGGGCCACAATTTGTCCATCATGGCTGCTTCCAGGATGATAATGCGCCATGTCACACAACACAAGTCACCTCCAACAGGTTCAATGGACATGACAATGGCTTCAGTGCACTTCACTGACCTCCTTATTCTTGGCCACCAGTTGTGAATACCACAGAGTGCTTGTGGAATGTAATGAAATGGGAGACTTAGCAGGACTGTACAGCTTATATCTGTGGCAATTAAACTACTGATCCAAAGTTTGGAATTATGAAGAATGTTGTATGTTCTAAAGTACAAAGCGTATTCAACACAATATTATTAAACTGATCAAAAAAATACTAAAAAAACTGTTACAAATAACCAATAGCATTGAAAACAAGCTACTTTTCTGTTCATCAACACATCAACAAAGCCTCTACATGCAGCAATGACAGCTCTGCAGACCTTTGCTGCTTCTCCAGACAGTCAGGTGACGTTTCACCCCACACATCCTGTACCACTCCCCAAAGGAGTGATTAGCTTACAGGGCATAAGACAAAGTTCTTTGCATCAAAGTTTGATGGAATTCAGATCAGGTGACCGTGCCAGCCAAAAAAAAAGAGCCTTTATGTTGACCGCTGCTTTCTGTCACAAGAGAGCAACGGTCATTTAAATGACCACTTAAATACAGGTATTGAAACATTAGTTGAAATTTCATAAAGTACATTCAATGCTTATTTTAAACTAGATTTAGCTGCCTAAGTATCCATAAATTCCTTAGAAGAGTGGGGAGAACCATGTGACACCTTGCATCGTTGTGTTCAGGTAAACCACACCTCTTTGGATTTTGGAAGAAAACCCAAAAATACAAAAAGAAAATGCACCCCGGGGGGGGAGAGAATGTGCATGAGCAGAGCAGCAATTTAAGTTGGCAGAATCATTGCAATAAAACAGCAAGAGGCCCAGCATAACTATACATGGCAGCATAATTATGGGGGAGAGGCCAGTGGGAACACAAACATGAGGAATCCTTGAACTCCAGCGCTCCAGCAACACACAGCAACATGCAAAGGTCTCTGTAAGCTAGACTAAATAGGTGCGTTTTAAGCCTAGACTTAAAGAGAGAGCCAAAGTCCCGCACTGTTGCTGAAAGACCATTCCACAACTGCGGAGCTCTGTAGGAGAATGCTCTGCAGCCCAACGTAGCTTTTTTCACTCTTGGAACTAATAAATAACCTGCCCCCTGAGAGCGAAGTGAACGGGGGGAGTATGGAACCAAAAGATCAGACAGATATTCTGAAGAAAAACCATGCAAGGCCTTATAGGTATGTAATAGTACTTTAAAGTCAGTGTGAGACTTAACAGGAAGCCAATGTAAAGATGACAATACAGGACTAACATGATCGAACTTCTGAGTTCCAGTTAGCACTCCCGCTGTAGCACTTTGCACTAGCTGGAGTCTATGTAACAACCCTGAGTTACATCCAGAAAACAGAGCATTACAATAATCCAATCTGGAACTGATAAAAGCACGAGTTATCTTCTCAGCATCGTTAAAGGACAACATTTTTTGAACCTGGGCTCAGATGGAGAAAAGCTGTTCTAATGTTTCCACTAAGACACCAAGATTTCTAACCAATGTGTTTGGTTTAAATGAGTATCCATTAAATTTTACATCAATAATCTGTTCTCGAAGCACTCTAAGACCATGCAGCATTACTTCTGTTTTATCATGATTTAGGAGTAAAAAATTTCTGGCCATCCAGCTCCTAATATCTAATAGACATTCTTCAATCTTTGACAACTGAGGCAATTCACTAGGTTTAACTAATATGTATAGTTGTGTGTCATCAGCATAGAAGTGGAAATTAATACCATATTTTCTAATTATGTCACCAAGTGGCAGCATATACAGGGTGAACAGCAGCGGGCCTAACACAGATCCTTGTGGAACACCTTATCTAAGTCTAGTACGATCAGAGGATTCATTGTTGACATGAACAAACTGGTAGTAATCAGTGTAATAGGACCGTAGCCAGGACATAGCCTGCCCTGTAATACCAACTAGAGATTCTATTCGGTCTAAGAGAATGTCATGGTCAATAGTATCAAATGCTGCACTGAGATCTAAGAGCACCAGCAAGGAAAGACAACCACGGTCCGACGCCATGAGTTCGTAAATTTTTACTTTCACTAATGCAGTTTCAGTATTGTGATGTTGTCTAAACCCAGACTGAAATATGCCATTTCTCTGTAGGAAGGAGTACTATCGTTTTGCTAGTATTTTGTCTAAGATTTTTGAGAAAAAGGGTAGGTTTGCGATAGGCCCATAATTTGCTGTCACTAGGATCAAGGTTAGGTTTCTTAGAATTTTTTGTACGTATAACTTCATATACTCTGTAGAAGAAAGAAGTTAAGAATGAAAAAAAAATGCATGTCTCCATACTGGATCCAAAAATTTGCCTAAAAAATACTTGTGTATTGATTTGAATAGTTATACATAAACATGATGGCGTATCATCATCATCCTCCATGTGTTTCTTCTGGTCACGATCTTCTCATCACACTGCTCTAATTATTTCTTCACTAAGATGCATTTTAGGGCAATATGATTCTGATAATAATCCAAATAAAATGAAATAAAATTCATTTGATACGATGAAGGTAAGCTACTGTATTCTCATATCAAAGTGTATTCTTTATTAAAGCATTTAACATGGTAGGACATGTTAATAGGACACATTCTTTTAAACTTTTGTTAAAGGCAGTTGAGGAAATGCTAAAGGCTTTCAATGATTATTGTGCAATCTGTAAGAGGAACTGCTGGACATGAGTGTTAGAAAGCTGCTCCTACTGATGCATCGTACAAACAAGGATCTTGATAAATATGGGAAGATGCAGAGTTGCAGACAACAGAATTTTAAGATCAATTTTAAGAATTTGAATCAAAGACAAAAACAGTAGAGTTTAACGTAGGAAAATAAGTGACGAGAGAATATTTCTATTTTGCGACGCGACGCAACCCTGTGAAAACGAGGCAGCAAGTATCACACAAACATTTAAATACTGTATATACACTGCACAGTAGATGCAAGTAATATGTACACTTCAATTAAATAAACAGATGGCTCGAGGAAGCAGAGCGTTACCTGTGTACTGTCAAGACAAAGGGAGTATAGCTCCGATTTAAATACGATTCTGTTACTGCCGAATGTTTACACTAGTCTTCCAAACAAGACTGCGGGGACCCGGAGCACAGTGCAGACAGGAAGCATCCCCTGTGGGATGTAGACTATTTATAAAGGGCTAGAAGAACTGCTCCAAGGAGGTGGAGCAACACAAGAGACGTCTTTGGTCTTCTCACATTAGTACCACCTGTGTCTCCCTGGGTTTTTGGTGCAGGCGTGGGCTTATCTGAAAGACAGAGGAAATTCATACATAAAAAAAAACAGGAAGTGCAGTAAAGTTTGAGAATGCTGTTAGATATACAGCAAGTGCCCACTGCCTAAGATTTGATCGATTTATGTCCAATAATTTGTCCCTCACCACAAGCATTTCGCTGCACACACGTGTCTCTGCCGTACTGTGCATATGACAAATAAAGACTTTAACCTGAAACAGAGGACAAATTATTATCTCAAATTAGGTGTAATAGAAAGAACCAGGACTGTTTATGTCATTGTAATATGAAGTAAACTGATGAGAATAGCATCTGTGTTCAAAATAGCTCTGAAAACAAATAAGAATTGAGATAAACAATAAGGAATCATTCTGAAAAGTATAAGAACACACAGCTTTGCGTTTCCTTCCTAACATTTTGCCCTATTATGCAGCATCTATAATCTCCAGTGTTGGCTCTGTTAGGATTAGTAAGGAGCAGGGAAAAATTGCCTTTGATGTACTCTGCAGGAAAAACACTCGTTCTGCCCTTGAACTGGGCGTGCTGGTTCTCCAGATTATCTTTTCCGTCTTCAACACTGTAGGCATTCTTATCACCCGTGAAGAGCCGACGGAAGGATGACATCCTCGCCCATGTACCCGTCCACCGTCTCTGATGTCAGAACTAAACACAAAGGAATTTGACCGTCACAAAACAATCCCAAAACCTGTTGTACACTACAGGCTTTCACTGGTTTTCTTCCGGCTGAAATAACTGCAGATTTTCTAGTTATATCTACTATGCTAAATTGATACATCATAATGGCAGTTAGGTTAGACAGCATGGTAGATGTCAGGCTATTTTGAGTGCACAGCTGGAGATTCACAGCTGGCTGAAGATTTATTAAGCTGTGAAGTCTGTGAGACACCAGACTATGAAATGCCATTTTTCTCTCTGGTGAAGTATATCCTGAATGAAGTCACACTCTCGTGATGCCTACTCTTCTCTATATCACATGCACGTCGGGTTGGAATCAAAGCCACATTCCTGGATGTGCTTGCCCACAGCTGAAAATTTCTGCAAGCTCACCATGTTTTCAAAAGCATCAGGGCCAGTTCCTTCTCTTAAAAAACAGTGGCCTGTTGGAACTTCTGCAGTGATGACCAGTCCTGCTCCAAGGACAATGACTGTCTGTGGAAATGTGTTTAAATGAACCTTACTTTTCAACGTGCAATTATCATGGAAGATCATTCACTCTATATATTTTTAGAGAATTGAGTTTTTTCTTTGTTTGTGAATGTGGTCAAGAATATGTTTATTACATCCACCTCTGTCTTGCATGCATATTGGTTGATTTGGCACCTAGCTTCCTGGAGAATCGCCATAGATCAATACAGCAAGAAGAAAACTTACTAACTTTGCAATCTCAGCGTAGATCGTGAAAACTTGCAACTGTACCTTGCATTTGAACTGGTCATATGTCACCTTGACAGTTTCCATCTGAGAATGTAAAAGATCCAGTTACCAAAGACCAGAATTCACAGTGTGTTCCTTTATTTTAGTAACGCCCACAAAGTCAAACAACTGGTTTAGTGCCTGTCTGTCAATAAGAATAAAAATAGCAATGAGCATTATATTCGACTTTTCATTACAGTCATGGGGAGGTTACTTTCTATGGGGTGTTTTCTGCCCCACCCTATAAAACTTGACGATTTCTACTCCCCACGTCAGGCGGTTACGTTCACCCCCCTCCCTCCTCCACACACACACACACACACACACACACACACACACACACACACACACACACACACACACACACACAAAAAACAAAAACAAAAATAAATCTCTCTATATTTAAGGTACTCCTAAATATA
>JAACJT020000062.1:1101100-1113612 GCA_009936485.2 Gymnarchus niloticus | reverse complement strand
GGGGGGGGTCGGTCGGTGGGGTGAGGGGGGCCCCCTAGTGGTGAGCATCCCGGGCAGCAGTCATTAAGCTGTTCACTGAAGGTCCTCACTCACACTTCTTTGAGTTTCTATGCTACTTTATTCCTACTAGCACCTTCTTGGTTCTCATGACTCGTAAGCTTAGCCGGTGTGTTTTACCTGCCTGGGGGAGATGATGGGGGATGCCCATGTGGACTTGGTGTTTGTGTGTGTGTGTAGGGAGAGAGAGAGCGAAGGGCCAGGTCCCAGGTGAAAGGAGGCAACACTGGAGTCACACGGGGGTTACCAAACCCCACAGAGCCGCTCAGGCAGAGTTCTCCATACAACCAAAACCAGAAGAGAGGTGGAGAGCCGGCCCATAAACCAGCAGGCAGCAAGATGGCCTCACCGCCGGCTGTGCAGAAGCTGCTTGAGGAGCCGACGCGTACCTGCAGTCACTCCCAGAGACCTGGGCCCCTCCTCCGCCGGCCCAGGAAACCCGGGGTGAAGTCCAGCGAGCCGAGTGAGTATCTTCTCACAGAGGTTTGAGGGTTCGAGGTCACTGTCAGGCCTGTCCTGTGGATGGGGAAGCTGCTCTTTGGGCTGTGATGTATTGGTGAGCTGTCTTTGGTCACCTGTCTTTATAGAGAGAAGGGGCTGCATGTCAAGCTGTTGTCCTCAATTAACCAAGAAGATTTATTACAATTCTGGAATCACCTCGTCCTCTGGGTCTCCTTTGTTGTAAATAAATGAGCAGGTGGCCTCGGAGTCAGCAGCGGTCTTGAATGACTGTGTTGGTTTCTGCTCTCTGCTGCTGATGGTGGCCAGCATGTACATTGCTTTTATCTCCTGCACTGCTCCTTGTCTTCATGGCATAATTATATGAGGACAGTGTGCTTCTGGTTGTGAGCAGAGTCTCTTGTGATCCAAATGGTCCCTAAGCTTTTGTTGTGGAACTGCAGTGTGCGTTTCATGCTTGGTAGCCCCACACAGGCCACTAGGATCTCCAGACTCGATATTCCAGCAGCAGCTTAGCTGTCCCAGGGTTGTTGAAGGCAGGTCCATATTCCTCCAGGGTCCTATAAAGCCCATTACCCTTACTGTCCCTGGAGCTGGTGGTGACTTGGCAGTGAGCTGAATGGCAGGTTGGATAATTCTTCAGGATGTCATCTACCATTTTGAGATGTGTACAGTATGCTGTGAATATATTTAATCTTATGCCTTCAGAAGTTGTGTGGATGCTAAAATTGTCTGAAATTAAAACAGCTCCCTTTTATGACTGGTGAATTTTAATATCTTTCCCACCTTCCACTAAAAAATGCCATCATCGATGACTCTCCTTCCTAGCCCTTTAAGTCAGAGTGCACTTATGTGAAAGTTCAAATGGCGCGTTTCCACTGCATGCTACCAGCTCGACTCGTCTTGACTCTACTCACCTTTTTTGCGTTTCCATTTAGCAAAACTGAGGATAGTACCTGGTCCTATTTTCTGGTCCCATCTCTGATGTGGTTTTAACTGAGTCGAGTAGGTAGTACGGTGGTCACGTGAAAACGCTGCAGGTTACTGGTTGGTCAGAGAGAATCAACAGCACTGCACCATCAATACACAACGGGGTATACTGGACAAAGCATTTTAGCAAGAGATTTTGGATTCGACTGATCGTCTGTTGTTTTCAACTTTAACCGATATGGACGCTCGCAAAACCAAGCCGTGGTCAACTACTATTACATATTAAAATGGGTATGCTGTGTATGTGTGTTTTAGATCTTTCACTATTTGCAAGGTCACCGCCGTGGACCGTCTGTTTGGGCGTTTGACCGAGTAGACCATCATTTTTCAGCGGTGTTTTGTTTTGCGGCACTTGGCCTCTTCTGAAATAAAAGTTTTCTCCTTGCTGTGTCAAACAGCCACATACCGAGAGTCAAATACAGAATCCCATCCATATCATCCGTTGTTCTTTACTCTTTGTCACGCTGAAGATGACGTTATGGGAATTGCGTGCTGCGTCATGACTACCAGCTTTCTGCAATGGAAACAGGATGCCAAGCGAGTAGAGTCGAGTCGAGCCGGTACCATGCGGTGGAAATGCGCCTTAACTGTGGACCCCTTACTGACTGAGGTCCCCCTAGGGGTTGTAGTTGCTTTCTTAATTTAGGGAGTCTGCACTCTTCTATACCTAAGTGAATATGTCCCTTTAAAAACCCAGATGATTGTTTTGCTGGGTGGTTTCACCCAGATTAGAGGAGGAAGTCTGCCAGCAGTGACATTAAGCTTGTTCCTCACCAGGCTATTTCCTGCATGTCAAAAGGCAACTATTGTGTGTTATGGAGAGAGCTAGCTGGCTGCCTCATTTCCGGAACAATAAAAACCACACTGATTACTCCAGAACACATTTCTATTAAAAATATATTGAAGTCAGCAGAGTCAAATTTTTACGTGCTCTGCAGAATGTTTGCTTTTGTCATGTGCGTGCGTGTGTTGTTTTCCATCCAACTGTGTGTAAGCTTTATGAAAAGCTGCTCCTGTACCGTGATGTTTACCTTTAGAGGCACCATCCTGCACCATACATCTCTGCTGTTCCCTGTGAATTTTTGCTGCCCCTACAGAATAAATTTAGGTGCAGATCCAAGCTGTGCAGCAGTGCTACCAATCAGCTGTATCTATGTTCTGGAAACCAGTTATTCCTTATAAAAATGATCTCTGTTGGTTTATTTTATAGGAGTAAAGGCAAATGTGTGAAGTTTTCTGATTTTGTGTGGTTTCACAGTTTTTCTGAATATATGGACCCCACAATTTATTGAAGCTATGTAAGATGTCAGTTCTCAGGGAACTCCATCTCTCTCAGTTGTGCTATCCAGTGATGAAGAAGAGGTGGAGAATGATGCGGGGACCATTAGATGCTGTTTGAACCTATCAAAATCGAAGGATGAGCTCCCTCAAGAGACCGGCTGGGGTTCATGGGCGGCGATGACGGACATGCCGCAGGTAGGTACTCACTGACCAGTTGTCCGAGTCCTTTGATCAGAGTGGAGTAGCAGATTAGATGTTACCTAGTTTATGGTTTCCGCTGTGGAGTTGCTCATTTAGTGCCTGCTTTGAAATGACTAACACATCCTGCAGTAAAACTGTGGTCTGTGGTTAGGAATGTTTAACATCAGGTGAAATAGTTTACCACATGAGGTACATGGCAGTTAACTGGCTTGGGTTTGAGTTGCATCACTGTAAATGTATCACATAAGAGTATAGCTTCTGTGTTCAGGAGTCTCCATCGCTGATTCTTTGGCTTAATGTGGGGATGGATGGCTGGACTGAAGTGTAGATGAAAGTTCAGCTTATTAAATTGGTATGGCTTGCCTAAAGTGCTCTGGTCTGTGAAAGACAGGCACTGACATCGGAGGCAGGCGGAAGTAGGATTTACATTGTCAGGTTGGTCCTGTCCTGGTTTCTGAACCGCCCCCTAAGCCCCCTGAGGGACAGCTTGTTAACCTTGAGTGTGGTGACATCTGTAGGTCATTAGGCTGCATGCATGCATAAAGGTCTCCATTGCAAATTTTCTGCATGGCAGGCGGAGGCCAAGACATCGGGTGTCCATGCAGGGGGGCCGGCAGGGAGCCCTGAAAAGCACATTGAAGAGTGTTCGGTGGTGGAGCTGCCATTCTCAAGGCTGCATGCTGGAAAAACCTCAGCAGAAGCTAATGGGAACATCTTGGTAAGGCAGCTTCCACCCCGCAGGAATAGTGGGTCTTGCCGGAGTTCCCCGATAAAACATCCAGCGGGTTTTGAGAGCGTATAAGTGGGGAACATTTTACTTTACGTTTTTCTGGGCAAGCCTATGCTTTCCTGCCTGGTTTGTAGCGGCTCTGATGTGTGCTGTTTACCCAATGTCCTCCAGATCCTGCGGCTGTTGAACACCGGCGGCGATGCCAGGGTTTTCTTTTTTTTTTTTTTTGTAGCGTCACAGATGTGATGGTTGCAAATTGGGGCAGGAAAGGAGCGAGGGTGACCCAATGTGTACAGTAACTGTTTTCTTGCGACTAACTGGATCCCTAAGTGTAAGCGGGCCATGCATTATGCATATTGCAGTGATTATCTTGACGCGTTACAGGAGAGTCTCGAACAGCTCTCGTCATTTCAGTGAGTTTTCAACCTCAAAGAATGTAAACCCGTTAAAAGTAAAGCTCAGGATTATTGGTTTTGCTTACTTTAATGAACAATTAATGCATATTATGGTGTTGATATAACAGGGATGTGAAAAACAGTGCCAAGTTATTTTTTGGGAAAGCCAGTGTAAATCAAGCTTCATTAGTCGGTGTGTATCAGGGGTCAGTTTGACCCTGCTGTAGGAGGGTGGGTCATGTGACAGTTTGGCTTCGTCTTGGCTCCCTCAGGCAGTGTGTCTTGCCAATGGTCATTCCTTTGGATTTTAACTTCTCTTTTTATGTTTCTATACCACTTCCCTGGCAGGTCACAGAAGACTGCATAATTATACCTCTGAAAGGTAATCACCCTTAGTCATTGTTCTCACAGACAGGTGGGGATTTGGCACTGAGGCTACAATAAAGACATCCGGCAGTACTGAGGCTGTACTGTCGGACACGCTGAGGTACCGAGGCTGTACTGTCAGACACACTGAGGTACCGAGGCTGTACTGTCGGGCACGCTGAGGTACCGAGGCTGTACTGTCGGACACGCTGAGGTACCAGGGTTACCCTAACAAGTGAATGACCAGACGGAGGCGGTCGGGGAGTTCAGTAGCAGATCCACAGCGCCATGAGACCCCAACGGGACAAACCACTGGCCTTTAAAAGGCTCTGTTTCTGTGCCATTGACGGTGTGTCTATGCACTCTGGCAGAGTGCTTGACTCCACTGTAAACTCGCTCACTGCTGCTTTTGTCTGTGCTGTTTCAAGCTGTTTATTTGAAGAGTGCAGTGCTGTGATTAGCGGGGTACGACGTGCCCTTAGACGGTCTGCTAGTCTGCCGAAATGATCCACTTAAGGGCTGCTGGCCAGCTTCGCCTTGCTGCTAGTTATCGGCCTCGTGGATACTCGTCTCTGACCTGGAGTCCCACCGGGTGTAAAGCCGAATCTTCTCCTCCCATGTGCCCAGAGCCTGCTGGTGAGGCAGAGGTATCCCTGACGCTGGTTCCCTTGGAGCTGGTGAGGTATGGTGTGTGGGCTGTGGAGCCCACTGACCCTATGCTCTTCATCTGGGTGTCCGACGCGCAGGCGCTGCTCATCCAGAAGGAGATGTCGGTGCTCAGGCACACCGGGACGTCAGGTGAGTGCAGGCTCGTGATGCTTGGCCGCCGAAGCCCTGGTGACACAGTGTCCCATTTTGCCGCCGTTGAGTTTTTAGCTCACTACGTTGTGGAGAGACGATCGCGGTCTTGATAACTTGGTAACCATTCTCTGAAATGAAATGAAGTTTGTAGCTTTGTTTCACTTTCACTGGCTAAGTAACTAGTGTATTTGGTAATAAGTACAGCTGGTTAAAGTGAACTAAAAGTCATTTTGGATAATGACTGTCAGCTAGGGTTGTCTCTAGCAGGAGTGTGTACGCTTGCCTGAAGATGAAATTTTTTTTAAATGGTTCATAAATGCTGTTGTATTGTCTGCGTTTAACAATGTTAAGGTGTGAAATCTCAGGAATTGAGAAGAACTTTACGTTTAGTTGAAGTTTACTACGGCGCTGTACCAGAATAGATATTCAATTATCTGTGTGGCACCCTAGCTTTCTTCAGAGAGCCTGCTCACTTAAGCAGCAAATACTTTGAAAATGAGTGCTGTGCTTGCTCCAGCTAATTAGTGTAGTTTTGTAAACGTGTTTTTTTGATTTATAGTAATATATTTCATGAAGGAACAAATGAATGTTTAAGTGCATGCATGTTTTTTGGAAAGATGTTTCAAGCCTCTTCTTTTCTGTGCAGAGCCAGCCTGCCCTTATTTGCTCCTCACGCTGAAGGAGTCTTTGGATGGCCTGCAGAGGGCGCTGTTTGCCTCACTGATGGACGTAATGGGTCTGCGTTGTGGGAAGCAAGCGTTGGTACACCCCATCTCCCTGGAACAAGCCCTAGACATCTTTTCTAGCTCTTCCTGGGCCAAAACAATACTTCCTTTTCTGGAGAAGGAACCCTCCCTTGCATTAGGCAAACAGGACCAAACTGAGTTAACCAAGCGGGTGAGTCACATTCTGTATAAATGCCTCCATCTTCCTTTTTTTGGCTCCTCCCCCTGATTTTGGATTGGCTGGCCGGCACTTCTTTGCCTGTGTTCTCAGCTGGAGGGTACAACCCGGCGGAGTCTTTGGCGAGCAGCGCCATCTTGGGACCCCGGACTTAGCCCATCGCGCAGGTGTGTCTCCCACACAGATCAGGAATTGTCTCTGGGTTGTCTTCCATTTCACCCTTTTACAAAAAGAGCTTCTGGTTGTTGACAGTATTCAGCATACAACTGTAAGCCTTTGTTTCGGTTAACCACAACAATCTTTGAGGTCAGGTTAACCACAGTGCTTTGCAAAGAATTGTCTAGCAGCTGCAAGAATTAAATATGAATATCTGTTGGCTGAAAATGAACCATGTTAAAAAGGCATAATTTCTCATTCTTCAGGTTAATTGTGTTCCCCCCTCCTCCATCCAAAGGAGGAATCTCTGTGAGAATGGAAGACCTGGACTGTCTGAACAGTGGCGAGTTCCTCAATGATGTTGTCATTGACTTCTACCTGAAGTTAGTACCATGGGCTCTGCGGTGTGGACCCTTTGTCTGTACTGCATATGTGAAGCACATTGAGAAATGAGCCGCATCTTAGCAGTCTGTGCCTCAGAATGAGTTTATTGGGCATTAAAGCTTAAGTTTAGTCTTGCTTAGTGTTTTAAAACCTGAGTCTCTGAGTGATGAATGAGCCTATTGAGCGTTCTTCCCCAGGTACCTGACAGTAGAGAAAGCTCCCAGGGAGATGGTGGAGAAGTCTTATGTCTTCAGCAGCTTCTTCTACAAACAGCTGACACGCAGAGGCGGTGTTGGAGTGGAGGCGGCCGGCGTCTCGTAAGGAAGATCCCTGCTCAGGCCTGGGCTATACCATGGTTTAAAGGTAGCTGTGGGGCGACACTGAAGGATTTACTTTGTATCTCCCCTCTCACAGGCCTAAGTACAAACGGCACAACAGAGTGAGAACGTGGACCCGCAATGTGGACATTTTTACTAAGGACTTCCTCTTTTTGCCTGTCAATCAAGAGTGAGTTTTTTTTTTTCTTTCTCCCCTTTTCCCACTGGCATAAGCAGTACTGTAAACAAGCTCACTCAAATACAGACATTGGCTTGAATCTAGAATATCTGTACGTCTATATTGACCTGTACATCCTTTAGTGTCACCTTTTTGTGGTTTCTGTTGAGTTTAAGGTGAAGTGGAGGGTGAATGTTCAAGAATAAATGTTTATATAATGTTTGGGGACTGGGGCATAAATGCTCTCCTGGAAGATGATGCCTGTCACCTGTTTTCTGTTTTCCCATACACTGCATGGGCACTAGTTAATAGGGAGCTTCACATCCATTTACACTTGCCTGATTAAGCCATACTCATTGCTGATACGGGTGCATAATTAAGCACACAGCCATGCAATCTCCAGCAGAAACACTGGTGGCAGAATGGGTCATGCTGAAGAGGTTAGTGATTTTTCAATGTGGCATCATCATAGGAAACTTCTAAAAGGAACAAGTGTTCAGCTGTGATGTGGTCGGCCACACAAAAGGGTCCTGATCACCCAACCAAACTAATTCATCTATGGCTGAATGGCAGCTAATCCCACCAACAAGATTCCATCATCTAATGGAAAGGCCTTCCAGAAGATTAGAGGCTCTTACAGTGGTAAAGGGGAGAACCAGCTTCCTATTTATGCTCTTGGCTTTGGAATGAGATATCGCACAGGCAGGTGTCCACATACTTTTGACTATAAGGTGTGTGATGTACATGTTTGTGTGGGCCAGTGAATATGTGGTGAAAAGAGAATCCCAACCGTCTTTTGTAGTGTACAAGAAATGATGCATTTTACGATTGTTCCACTGACCAAAGGAAAATTTAGAAACTTCGCAGAGCTGAAACTCTTCATCTACAGTGTAGAAGGGGCTGAAGCAGTGTAAGGTCTCAGCTCACTCACATGCTGGCATTGTGTGTTTGAAGAGACTGACAGTGACTGAATCCTGCTTCAGGGCTCTTCGGTTGTCTTTGTTTCCTTTCTGGTCATTAGGGCTCACTGGTATCTGGTGGTGATCTGCTTCCCTTGGCTGGAGGCCGCTGTGTCTGAGGATTGGAGAATCCCAACTGCCCGTGGCAATGCTGGGGTGGAGATCAGAGGCAAGTCCCAGGCTGCGGCCCGTTCCATGGGAGACCGAAAGATGATCATCGATGCCATGACTGTTTCTGTTGACATCTAACAAAAGAGATGTGTAAAGAAAGGCTTTCACCGTAAACACCCGGTGCTGCCTCTGTCATGTTAGGCCTTTAGCTTTGCAGTCCATTTGATGTTTGTGTATGTCCGTCCATTTTTGATCAGGGGATCCCCGTTGATTTATGTTATAAGGCAGCAGTTTACTTAAAGGACTGCCTGGGATGTCCTGAAAAATATAGGCTCGTTGAACACGTGTGTTTAAACCCTGCTTGGAGTGTGATGTTGAATCTTGTGCACCTCATGAAGGAAAGGGCAAAAAAATAAATGAAGCGGAGCCATCCAGTGTATTTGCAACTTTTTGCCCGACACCAGAAAATTGAATTTGGGGCATAGGGAGTTTAGCAGTTCATCCAAAGACACATCAAGTCCACCCCACCATGTGTTTTCTCTGAGCTGCTGTTTGTGTTCAGCGCTTGTCCGCTATATACGGGGTGTTCCTTATGGGTACGAATAGTCCCCTCCTAAACCTTTTACTGAGTTTGAGATGCAGTAAACTGCATGTGCGTCAGTTAGTCTGTGTGGCTGATCGGATGGGATGTTCTTTCTGGTTAGTCCCCCACGTTTTATTTGTTGTGCTTCCCTTTCGGTCTCCCTGCCCATCTGATGAGAATTAATTGGCTGCCCTGATAGGTTTATTTCCCCCCCCCACCTTCTGCAGGTGGCGCTCAAAGGCCCAAAGGCAAGTCCACATGTGGCACAGGGACGCCCAACAGTCTGCCGGTGATTATAGACCCCCGTCTTCTCCTCCCTTGTGTACATTGCATAGCGAGGCTGAGAACAGCACTGCCTTATGGGTACCTTCTGATGGCCATATGTTGCCTGTGTTCTGGCTTCCTGATAGGAATGTACTAAGCTGGGATGTCAGAGGGAAACGGTCTGCAAGCGGTAAGAGAAGACGAGACCGCCATGTTAACTGCAGTGTGTCGTGTCAAGATGCTTTGACTACATGTATAGTTGCTGTTCATACGTGGGCTTCTCTGTATGACGGGGCTTGTTTCGTCTGCTGGTTCTTGCACATTGATGCAGGAAATCTTTGCATGTGTCTTGTGAGTTTAACTGTGTTTCTTGCTTGACAGACATATATTTTTTTTGGGACCTGCTTCCAGTTGCATGTAAAGAGCATAGGTGTGAGGCATCTACTTCGCCTCCAGCATAGATGACATCTCTCTCTGGCTGCTTTCAGGCCCTGCATCTTGGTCCTGGACTCCCTAAAGCTCTCTCCACATGACCAGATCTTCAGACTCTCACGGGAGTGAGCACATATTGTCATGTGAAAAGTGTCTTGTAATTTGTCTTTACTGTTTTTTATGTCATTAAGAAACCAAATGACAGAGTTGGACTTTGCCCACTTTTAGTTTTGTGGTTCTTTTTTAAAGTGATACTTTTGCTTGTGGTTGTAATGTTTTGCTGTGTTACTGAAATCCTTTTGGCTATGGACTTTGTTTGATGGTACAACAGATGGTTTTTTTTCTGAGCTGTGTGGTATGTTACCAGCAGAGGCAGCGCTGAACACCTGAGTGTCTGCCGTCCCCCAGGTACCTCGAGGTGGAGTGGGAGGTGCGACGGGGGACTCCCCGTGGATTCACCGTGGAGCAGATGCCAGGGTATCACTGTAAGGTTCCACTGCAGGATAACAGCAGTGACTGTGGCCTGTACCTGCTGCAGTACGCTGAGAGCTTCCTGCAGGTAGACGCTCTTCCCCAGCAGGCCCTGTGACATTTCTCTTCAGACATTTATAGGCAGCAGCTCTCTAATTACATCTCCTACTGATGATGGGTGGGTTATCCTGATAGTAGAATTGTGTATGGGGGAATAAGAACTGGATTAATTTGTGTCTTGTCGAACCCCTTCAGAACCCGGTGGTGCACTTTGACTTGCCGCCGCGCCTGGAGCACTGGTTTCCACGGCAGCAGGTGCGGAGGAAGCGTGACGAGATCCGGGAACTGGTGGTTCAGCTGTACAGGAAGCAAAGGGGCAGGTCTAGAGTGGTGGAGGAGGGTGGATCCAGTGCTGTACAGGAAGCACTTTTTTGTAATTAAACTGCTTTCTAGTCCCTTTTTAATAATTCATATAAGGCTGGAAAAATGTGATATGGTTGAGATGCATGAATGTGACCTCATTCCATGTCATTAATATTTATGTGCCTTAGAGCAGCAGTTGTGAAAGGCATTGTAAAAATGAATAATGTGGAGCACTCCGCCAAAAAAAAATGTCCCTAATCAGTGTTTGGTTTTATCTGTTTGTGTCATGTCAAGTATAGCAGAGTGCTTCGCGTAATTCGGTGTTTAATTTATAAACAGTATTACCCCATTGGGGGGATGTCTGTGGTCAGTGTATGTACTTGGAAGATGATCGATTTTGTATATCACTCTGATGATAGAGATTATTTTATACAAGATATGCTTTGCTGCTGAGATGTTCTGATGTGTATGAAAAGTCTTTAATGCAGAAGGACAGGCTTTACTTATTTTAAATAAAATTTTTATTCTCTTTTAAATTTTTCTTACCCTTGACTGAGAATAAGCTTTTTTGGCATGTGATTGAAATTTTGTCACAAATTTTTATAATGAAGAAAATGAATTGTGCTCTTGGGATTAAGGTTATTTTGTGGGTAATTAAGCATGCTTGGCTGACATCAGTGGGAGGTAAGTGGATACAGTTAATGAAGCAGCTTAATTTCAGTAAATGGAGTGGCTCAGTATTGCTTAAATGCTTAGTGTCAAATAGGATTTCTAGCTGTCAGCTGCTGGCTTAGGGGTTTGAATTCCATCTCCGCTCGGTGTGTGGAGTCTGCATTCTCTCCTTTTCTCCTGTGGGTTCTTTCTGGATACTCTGCTTTCCTCACACAGTCCAAAGCGGTGCACTTTGGCTAATTGGTGATTGAATTTCCCATAGAGTATGACTGTATGTGTGCGTGCCCTCCATTGGACTGGCATCCTGTCTAGACTGTCCACTAGTCTGGGATAGGCTCTAAGCCCCCCTGTGATTCTGACCAGCAAAGCAGTTGAAACACGGGTGGAGGGAGACTCCGGTCCTCGTACTGAATGGGAAAACTTGCTTGCAGTCTCCACCTCCTTTGAGCCTTCAGGACGAATTTCTGTTTTTAAGATGGATGGGATCTGACCCCCCTCCACCAGTTACTGTCCCAGTTCAGCCTGAATTTCCTGGTCTTCTGGTTTTAGCAGTCAGTGTAGGACTGGAAAATGGGCAGAACACAAATGGATAGGCTGGTGTTCCTCTGTATGACTCAGCCAAAATAAGGCCTTTCAACAAGTGTGTAGACGTGTGCCTATCTCTGATTATAGACAAAGCTATCAGTCTTGTAAATATGGGGGCCGCATGAGGGAATCCTGGCCATGATGCTCCTTGTGTGTACACTCACTCAGTCTAGTGCACATCAAAGCAACAGTCTTGGCACCAGCGGAGTGATCCATATTCTGTATTTGGCACTCGAGCCATTTTCAGATGCCTCTGTTGATGGAGGGTCTCTGAAGGAAGGTTTCCTTTACTAAGATTGTCGTCAGTTTTATCAGTCACAGCCTGGGTTTTACTCATTAACCTGATGTTTTTACAGAAGTAAAGCAAGATAATATGAGAAAAAAGTAATGCTGAATGAATCTATTTATGTCCACATTGGGCTTGGCTAAGTGCCCTTGAGTTCTGTTGACTTCCTAATCTTCTTTAAAAGGCTTAGCAAATACAGTTAAATGGGCCTTCATAAGTCCCCCTCCCCCCTTCTGCCTACCTCACCTTAATTTACCAATGGCAGCACCCTATAAAGACCATGAGACTTTACCCTAATATACCATAATCATCTACCAGGTAATAGTGTAAAATCTCTGTTCGGTTTTGTTTTGCCAGTTGAGGACATCGGTACCCTTTGACCTGAGACAGTCTTGGGGAAATGCTACTCCTGAGGTGACACCATGGGTTATGATGATTATGATAAAGACCCTGGGGCAGGTGAGGTTGACTGTCAGGTTAAGGTTAGAGAAATGGTGGTCATTGTTGGGACCAGTGTAGAGACAGCCATTAGGGTGATAAATATGGTGGTCATTGTTGGGACCAGTGT
>JAACJT020000062.1:1080213-1096763 GCA_009936485.2 Gymnarchus niloticus | reverse complement strand
GCGCATCAACGCCACTGGAGACACCATTGTGCTGAAGTTTCTGCGGCCCAACCCTGACATCAAGCTGGAAGGGTACATCCTGGGGTACGGAAGCAGCATGTTCTCTCGGCAATTTATACAACTGCCCAAGGAAGGGGAGCCATACGAGACTGAGATGGGTGAGACAATCGCATGTATTTCTCCACGGCCTCACACACTGGCAAGAGGGGTGTTAACGAGCTGCAGAGCTTTTAAATGCATCCCATTTCTTTTTGTGTAGTAAATAACAGTTCTATCGTGTATGTGATCATGCAGGGGTTAACTAAACTGTACTTTACGCACACACACATTACTCCATTGAACTAACACCCCTAAAGTGATCTGTCTTCTCCTGCAAGCTGTATGAGTGTAAGAGTGTCAAGTCGCTGTGAAGGGATTATCTGGTGGGATTTTACTAAATGTGCTCTGGGTTGATTATCTTGGTCTGATTACATTTACTAACTTTCCAAGCATATTTTGGCAGGTTGTCCACAGACCATAGAAGGAGCTCCGAGCTAACGGTGATTTTTCAAGTATATTACTAGTCATTACTTTTACCGTCTGTGAAAACACAACATACCACAAAAGCTAAACCATTTGTGCTGTTTGTGTAATGATATCTTGATGATTTATAGGCTCCTTGCCTCAGCTGTTAATTAGTCATTAAGAGACCTTCCCTGGAGTAATTTAAAAGTTAAAGGAGTAAATTAACCATGCATGCAAATACTATAAATTCATGGAGACTTTGTGACCAAACACCTACAAACTAAATCTCAAAACTGAAGCACACTGGCTCAAGACATAAATTCTCTCTTAGCAAATGATCTTCTAAAAAAAACTTTTAAATCTTGACCTTTGACCATGAGCAGAGGCTCCTCCGTTTGGAAATGAAAATTCTTGCCATTGAATTCATCACAAGCAATGAGTCACCCCTAAATTAAAATCATGATGGTATATTCCATCTGTGCATTACTGGGGTCTGGAACAAATAGGGTGAAGTCAGTACAGCAAGCTCTGTACTGTCTCGATAAGCTGCAGATGTAGCATGACTTTTGTGCTTATCGTTAAATTTATGCCCGCATCCCCCTTCCCATCACCATAACTTGGCTTGTGATTTCCAGAGCAAGAACAACAGGCAATGTTGATAGAGGCATCCATGATCTATTTAATATTTGTCATCCACAGTCCCTCCACCACAGAGAGCAAGCTCATGCTGTATTTTGTGTCATAATAAGATCACTCTCCAAACTCATGCCCCCTCCCATCTAGGCCCTTATTTCTGATTGGTAATTGATGACAGGTGATGTGGATTCTTTTAATGTTGGTGCCGCATCTTAAGCTTGCCTAGCTTTTGATGGATCCCTACGACATTGCAGTGAATTAGTTGAGTGGAGTAGCCTGGGGACCTTCTCTCTTCTCCTGCTGTTTCCTTGTGTTAGCCTTGGTTTTTTGTTCCCGATTCTGGCCGTGTTGGGTTTCAGCTGGCAAATGGCAATCCCAAGTGCCTCATATTCTGATCGTCGGACCAGACCAGCATATGTTATTTGTGAACTTTCATGTGTTAGTTAACTTCATTTGCTTAAAAGTCTGGATACGTACTGCTTCACCAGAGACCATCCGCACGCGCTTGCCTTTTCAGCTGTTTCCCTCTGCTGTGGTCAGTTTCTGAGGTTGCCTAACCTTTGAAAGAATCTATATGGAGTCAGTCTGGCTGCTGTGGTTTCCCCACACCCTCGTTACAACAACACCCCTCCCACCCTGGGGTTGAATAATACGTAAACTCAATATGACCTTTCTGGTGTATCCGTCTAGATGCAGAACCCAAGTACTTGATTGCTGTACAGCCTATACCCACCAATGCCGTGAAGAAGGTGTGCTCAGGTAAAATTAATAAATATCGTTTAGCATTCAATGTAACTCTGATGTAAAAGAACAGGCAAAATTCATACGGTTCTCGACTCGTGTGCCTTCGGCTAAATGTGTCAAAACCAAACTTGACCTTTGAGTATCAACACCTTTACCTGCTTAGGAAAAATTAATCTGGACAAGCCTCTTCACGTGGTGATTGGCACGGTCACCCCCACGTCAGTGCTTCTTTCCTGGGGGGCCTTACTGAAGACACCTTATGAGGGAAGCGTAATGAGCGATTGTCTGGAAGATGGGTGAGTAAATAAGAAAGGCCAGAGAAAAGTTTGGTAAATGTTCACAGACCATTGCTCTGAATAATTTCTTCGGAATCAGGTTCCAAATCCAAGAAGCTGTCAGGTGAGTCCAGTGAGGGCCTTTTCCAGAATTTTAAACATGCGGTCTCTCAGGAACTGAAAAGAGATCCAGTTCTGATTAATCTTTTGCGAAGACGTGGGCCAGCATATCTGCTAAACCCTTGACAGAGTAGAAGCATGTTTACATTGGTGGTCGTGTAGTGGGTCTTCAGGATGATTGCTTGAGACACAAATTCTATCCCTCGGACTCGCAGGAGACCCTTTCATCACCAACCTTCAGCAAATGGGCCCTATGTGTCACAGGTTAAACATGATTCTTTGGAAACTCCACTGTGTTGTTGGATTCAAGCCCAGTACAAGACAAGAGATTATGCATAAGCACACTGTTGGGCATGTAATGAATATAACATGTTTTTGCTTTTCATGAAAATAGTATAATGGTCACCTTAATGCTGGTGATTAAGAACATCATTAGTAGTGGTGCAGTTTGCCAAGGAATAGCAGTATAGCATACTGACCCACCTACCATCAATAAAACAAAAGCCCCGGGCAGGCTAGGAATTTAATAAGTCTGTTACAGTCTGTTAATACTTATAGCCTTATGGTTCATTTTAAGAGGCTAACATGCTCCCCTCAAACTGGCTTCAAGAATAGCCTGCTATGTTGGAGGCTCATTGCAGGGCCTGTATGGTTGCTTTCAGTGGCCTCAGGTTTTGCCCCAGCTCAGGTAAAGAACCTGTAGAGCCTTGGGCAAGTTATTCAACTCAAACTACCTGCAGTCCAGAAAAAAATTCCTGACTCCTATATAATTGAAACTTCTTAAAATTTTGATGGCTGTTCAATATTGTTGATAGCATCATGAATCCATATGTGAACATTTCAGAAAGAAGATTTTGGTGGGATGTCATTTTTCCTGCCAGTGTGAGCAGGCGTGAGATGAAGTGGGCTGCAGGGAGGTCCCAACACACTTTTCCACTTTGACGTTGTACTTCTTCTCCCAGCAGAGAGGAGAGTGTTGGAAAAGTCACTGGAAAGCCTGACATAAGTCAGCTCTCAAAGTGTCTCCTAAGCCTGCGACTCTTATAAAGGATAACATCAGTTTCCTTGATTTATTGCACGGCTTCAGCTCTGAGCGTTAATGAATGTCTGAAATGAGTATGTGAGCGAATGAAACCCGATCATTTCAAGACGACAGACTGGCAGCTCTGTTGCCGGACTTAACAACCTGTGCTAAATGAGCTAAATGATTCCATATTCATGTTGCGTAAGCAAGACTGACCACAATGAACACGATTTGCTTTTTTTTTTATTATATACAGGCACTACACTGTCCGATACAGGGAGAGGAACAGGAAGTGGAATTATCAGACTTGCCCCTCCAGCAACACAGTCATTGACAACCTGAAGCCCAACACGCCATACGAGTTTGGTGTTCGGTCCAGCAAGGATGAGCGTACGGGAGCCTGGAGCAAGTCTGTCACTCACAGTACTGGCAAAGATGGTATGATATTCATGCCGTACGTCTGAGGAACTAAGGCACATGATCATCGGTTCAACAGTCCTAAACAGCACTATTCACCTACTGCACAGTTCTGTAAGATTGGATTTAGCAAATCACCCTTTGCTCTCTGATCTGAAGGTCAAAACATTAACTGTCAAACCAAACATGTGGTCTTAAATCTTTGTGGAACATAAAAGTATAGATGAACTTTTACTTTGAAAAATACGACACTATTGTCAGTGTCACCACTCGGCCAACTGGGATGCTTTCTGCGGTTATACCAGCCGGCTTTAACCTCCTTTGACATCAGCAGAAACTGGTCATATGCCAGAAGTGAAGGGGACATGCATGGACCTGCATGTGTAATTTACTGTATATTCCCCTTTGTAAAATAGAAAAAGACAAAATATCGACAGCTTGAGGCTTAACGCATTTTCTTGTGTTGTTGTGTCTTTTTTCAGACAAAAGCATGCCAAAGCCGTACAAGCCGAGGGTCTCCAACGGGAAGCCAGTGGTACGGCATGCCCTGTGCTGCAGGTTCCGCTGTTGTTAGACCAGAGCGAGGGCTCCATCTTTCTTTTAAACTCCTTATTGTTTACACAGGCTTTATTAGTTCCATTATATCTTGCTTTGGCATTTTTTGCATGGATTTTGCAAGCCCTTTTTTTAAATCCCGAGTCCCCAGCGAGAAACAACTCAACGTGCCAGAGGCAAATAAGCCAATGGGAGGAAGCCCAGAGCAATGTAACATCTGTTTTCCTCTCTTCCTCTCCTGAAGATGCTTTATGGCACGTCACTCAGGGAGGGGCTGCATGGTCAGACTAGTCACACCCTAGCTCCAGGCACAATAACACGCAGACCCATTTTAGCCACGACTTAGCTGACCCTGTCTTTGAGTACAAGGGTCCCTGCTCTCCCAATTCCAAGAGAGGATGCTGCAGCATCTATACCAGCTGTGTGCTATAGCTCCCCTGGACTCGGGGGAGGAGCTGAGTACAGGAGCTCCAGAGTTGCTGTTACTAGACGCTCTTTGTGTGACGCTCAGCTATAGCAGGGGGCGGGCCTTTCTCACCTGTCCTTTTAACATGCGCTTGTAGTGGCCCACAGGCTACAGCATGGAGAGCAGGACACTGGAGATTTTGGAGGGAAATAAAAATGGCAGCTGTGAGAGCAGCTAGGCGACATCATGTGAAACTCCAGATGAAAGGCGGGGCTCAAGATATCTTACTGTTTAGTAGCCCAGTTGGGCACTCGAACCACAGGGCGATGATGACAGTGCAGAACTGAATTACAGCGAGTAAAATTTAAGTGCTTGACATGACACAGGAAATGTGCGGATTTCGAACTGAAAATTCATTTCTCTTCATAGAAGCCAGTGATTAGACCTCATCAACACTTTGCCCCTAATGGTGAGATTTTAATGTTTTTCAGACCGTAATAAACCTTTATTACACATAATAAAATAAATGTATCCATTACCTGTGGCTGCACGGTAAATGCCCTGCTTCAGTGTATATAAGGGGAACTTCATTCTGTAGCATACAAGAAGTATGCTACGGGTACCCTGAAATATAACATTGTAAAAACCTGCATTGTCTTTGGTCTTTGAAATGAAGTAAATGCCAGTGATTTTGGTAGAGTGACCATTGTCTACTGGTTTAGAGACCATTTTATTTGACAGAAATTAATCATAATTATGCTCCTGAATGAAGTTAGCAACATTGCAGGCTGAGTCTAGGGAATGATGTCAGCTTCAATATTGTGTCGCCTGCCCAGGCATGCAGAACACAACCCAGACCAAAGAAACAGCCCCAGTGAAAATTCCTGCATCTCCCAGCACTCCCAAGACTTCCTATGGTAACTCTCTTTCTTTCCTGCAAGCTGCAGTTGAGAGACTGTCTTTGCTTCAGCTGTACATGGAGTAATGGCTCCTGTTTTGAAATCAAGCCTTTAAATCGTCTGTGGTATTAGAGTGCCCATTTATTGGATATATAGATGTTTAAACCTAATGTCCTAATCTTCCTTTAATGTTCCTTTGTTTTTGTTTTTTTTTGAGAAGGGTGAAACATGCCCGTCCATTTAACATGCCCCCACTTGATTTATTTTCTTTTTTGAAAGGCCTACCTTATTTTTCCACAGTGTCCCCTGCAGGCCACCAGGAAACTTCCCCCATCCCAAGAACCACTGTTCCTCACTGGGCTCAGTTGCCACCTGGTAACAGAGACTAGTTTCTTTGCAGTTATTCTGTGCTTGGCTATCTCCATCGCACTGCTGGGGTGGGGTTTGTATCTTTTGTATTGGCTGCATGCTAGCATGCCTTGAGTCCATAGAAAGTCCAAAGACCACCGTGATGATGAGGAGTGGTTGCCATGGAGTTGGCGGCATAAGTAAGTGACCCTGGGTAACACTGCGGTCTGGCCCCAGTGTTCTGAGGTTTGTGCATGGTGTTTTTCTGCGTTTCTCTCATGGGTATGCTCAGAAAGACATTTTGAGGGGATGTTGCTTGGTCATACTGAGGCCACCCATTCCTCTTTCCACCGTGTCATGTTCTCTCATCTCGTCGTCCACATGTATCTGTCCATTGCTCCTGCTCCGCTTACCTTAGGCGTCCTGTTCTGAGACAGTGCGGTCCTTGGAAGAACTTGCTGTTTTCTCTTTCAGTGTGTGGTTTGACTGCCTGTCTGTATTCTGCTAAGTGACAGAATAGTTTGGTTAACAGTTTGAAGCTGACTCTTGTCCAAATGAACAACAGTCAGTTCCAAAGAACCACAGAGATTAATTGTTCAATTTAGGGAACATAGGATACAGTAATACAATATACATTTTTGACTTTTTATAATACAGACCTTTACTCCTAATGAGTTAAATCCGTTTGCTCCTATGCTAGCAACAGCAGGAGTTATAATCTCAGGCCTCCTGTGGTGTGTCTCTCTGTCCCTTTGTCCTGCTCGCTTCAGCGCTCTCCGTCCCTGTTTTTTCTTTGTAGAAGTGCTTTCGGCCGATGGCAGTGCCAGGTTGGCAGTCCGCATGACACTGCTGCATGCATCCAACGACTAATCTTTGTATTCCCAAGGAAATGCTGCAACGATCGAGGAGAACCACACCCGCCACTGCAGCAAATTGTTTTCCGAATTCCTCAATTCTTTCTAGAGACCTTGTTATACTTGGGCAGGTGATGATGGAGCAGAACTGAACTCTCTCAGAAGTGAATTTGGTTTGGTACAACTCCAAGTGCTGAATGTGCTGTTTTGAAATCTTGTCTTCCAGGTGATTGCGGATTCACTGCTGATGCTTCTTTCTGTTCTTTTCATCCAGGAAGGGGGAGCTCAGTTAGAAATGTGTCGCACCAGTCGGAGGGCCTTCCTCCTGCTTACCCCCGACTCCTGCCCACGAAACTTCTCCGCACCTCCACCGCACATGTCCCAACCCCCTTTCCAAACGAAAATCACCAGGAGCGAGCACAGCCCAGAGTGCCCCGTCCCACGCTGAAGTCCTACAGCCCTTCTGGTAAATTCCCATAAAACATATTGATATTTTCCCCCTCCCTTTGTGCTCCTAAAAGGCCACCTGTAGAACTGCAAGTCTTTGATGACTTTGTGTGAAGAGCAAGAAATCCGAAAGAAGCTCGTCCATCTACCTCAGACACATAAAAGCTCTGTCTCTCACACAGCTGCCGGTGAATCATGGGAAGGACTCTCTCTGCTCGAACCCAGAACCCCCTCCCTCACCCCCACCCCCACCTACGAGCCACCACGTAATGATGGCTGGGGTAATGCTGATGTCATCACTGAGCATCTGACTGTTCCTGTTCTATTCCGTCCAGGCTTGTCCAGTTGCTCCCAATGCTCCAATTTCTGTGTTGCCCTCTGTGTTGACGGCTTTTGTTTTTGTTGAATTTACGTCTCCCCCCTCCCACAGGTGTGACCTCTGTGTTTCATTCACCCCCCCCCCCCCGCATAAAACACCAGCCTTTTTATGTGTCCCTGTCCATTCATGACGTACAGTCTCCCTTGTTGCTCTGAGTCTTCCCTGCACGTTCACTGTGGACATGGTTCCACTGTGCTGTATGATTGTCATCACCGTACGTTTTTATGTCTACCTTGGGTTAGTCCTATTAACCAGTTAACCTGCACTTGCATCTAATTGATGTGTGTGTCAGATATAATCTTGAAAGATGTTTTTGCATCTGATAAATGACAATAAGTAGGTCACCTGTGTGGTCAGTCAGTATTAATGTTACCCCCTTTGACATTGAGGAGTTTTAGCCAGATGGTTTATTAGGGCCTCTGAAAAGCTGACTTTTTAAACATTTCTTGGTCTTTTGACTTTGGAATTTTAATCCCATTTAATGGGCAATAGCCCATAAAACCAATCAACACGAACAAAGTGATTTAATGTTCTACATTGACAAACAAAATACGGCTGGTAGATGCTAAATCATCACAGAAATGTCACTGCGGCAATATTTGCTCAGCAGTTTAACTGCTGGCAGCTTTTCAGCCACACCTGTAGCAGAGGCCCAGCTTCTGTTTAGCACCTCATTCGAGTCCCCTGTTCTCGTTGTTCATCCAGGTACAGATGTGCAGAGACAGGTGACCTTGTCCGCAGCGCTTGTTCCTCTGATGTCTCCAGGCAGGACAGATCTTGTCTCGCCCTCTAACAACATGAGGCAACATTTCACACCCAGGTCGACTAATTCTTCCCAGACTGCCATGACACGTGGGGGTAATGGAATCTTTCTTCCCCTTTAAGCAGCCCCCTACCCCCTCTGTTTTCCTTCCTAACAGTGGACCAGCATAAGCGCTCTGCTGATGCCATAGAGAACACCCTCTTCTTCTTTCCAGACCGCTCTTGAATTCAGCCGCCAAACCTAGCTCCTCCACATCCCTGCAGTCAACTACTACACAATGTTGTCCTAATGGGTCGAGAGCCCATTCTCATCCCACAAATATGCTTTCGAATCTCCACATTCTGCTGTTTGCCAGCACCTCCTTTACAAACTAAATGCGCCCAAACTGTCTGTGTAGTTTTCTATGTGCCTGTTAGCCGCACATTCCCAGTTCGGACCGGTGACTCTTTGGGGACACTGCCGAGGCACAAGGTTTTTAGACAGATTCCCATCAACAAAGACTGACATGCATTGCTGATTAACACAATGAGTACCAATGGATCATCAGATTACCAGTACTGGTCCAAATTTGGCTGCATGTGTCTTTGCTAGTTAAGTGCTTTATAAATCGCTCTAAAATGTTCATGTTTTTTCCGGATGAGGTATATTCTCCCCATGAGATCAACAGTGTTTAGTGTCATTAACTCAATGTGTTATGGCTGACACATAGGATTTTCATGTTTTCCTCCAACAGTTAATGGTGACCACCATAAAGGATTCTCTCTTCCCATACAAGTCAAATGGTCCGGATTGCAACTGGGTAATCCAGTCGATTACTTCTTTGTGTCTGTTGCTCATTAGCTCTTTGTAGAAACACAGCTTCGTTCCATCTTTGCAGGACACCATTGTCGATGCTGCAGTTCACCCATGTCGTGTGCCTGTATGTCTCGCCCTCCCATCCATGACCGTGTGGCTCATGTCATTTGTTTCCGTGTTGCTCCGATGCGGGATGTCTTGTGTGAGCTTCTGCAGACTTGTGAGCTTAACCAAGTTGTGGTCATGGATAGATGACTTTTTTTTTGGCAGTCACTCGCATTCAGACTCAACGCTGATGGCAGAGACAATTCAGTGTGCCATCAGTAAAGAGTTTGCGATTGGCGCTTGGCATTTGAATACTCTGAATATTATGGACTTACATCTGGTTCATATTCAGGAGCAGAAAGTGACCGTTTCATGAGCTTTCAACCAGTGCAATACAAGATGACAGACAGATAAACTCACCTCTCATGCCCAGCCATCTTAAATGGGCTCTCAACCTGGCTGCTAGGTTTAAAGCTAAATGGCAAAATTTCTGAGGTCACCAGCTAGGAAAAAAATTATCAGGATTTACTGTTCTAGTTTGGGTTCAGTTCAGTGAACGGTTTTCCTTTGTGTTCTGTGGGCTTTCCTTAATGTTGGCCTTGTGTTAAGGGCCACCACGTGCTTCCGTATTTGCATGTGTGTCCCGTCTTGCGCATCACGCATGAGCTACCTACATCCATGGTTAAATGGTGTTGGGTTGTGTTTCAGCTCTGTGACATTTCCACAGCTTGTCTGAGTATATGTCCTAGTCTGTGTCTTCTGTGCTTGCTGGGTGAATTTTTGCATATGTTTACAATAAACTGCTTTATGTGCTGTGGAATAGTCTTAAGACAGGGAACCATTTTTCTCTAAGTTTGTCTGAGGAAAAGACAGAGAATGAAAAGTTTTTACCTTGGTTTTGTGTCAGTGTTTTTAACATGGAAAAAATCCACAGCCTTGCCAGTTCTGTAAATTTGCATGAAGTGTATTTCAGACATTGTGGAAGGTAAATTAATAGGTACCACTTACTGCTTGGTGCAATTAAAATAACTATCAAGAGTATTTTTCAACTGGCAGTACATTTGATTTACAGTCTTTCAGTGTCATTTTCCTTTTCCCTGATTGCCCAGTCTTTCATCCAAGCTTTGATCCATATTATACAGACTGAAATGGAAAAAATAATGCTAACAAAAATATTCTGACTGGTCTCACCAGGCTTCATGCACTTCCCAAATACCCAAGTCCCTGGTTTTAACACCAGAACTTTCCCCACAGCAAACAACTCCCTGGAAGACATAAAGCCTGGGGTCCGTGATGGTATTGGCCAATCAAGGCCTTCGAGTGGGGATCAACTCTATGGTAAAGTCTTATGCAGATGGTCTGCACCCCATGCTGCATTAACTTAGCCCTGGTTGCATTTCAAGTTCCATTCCTTATTCATCACCTGCATGTTGACATGCTGTTAGTTAATAATTAGCTGTGATGAGACAATTGAGTCCTCAAAGCCCATGGTAGGTGGGCATATCCCGAACTACCAATCAATGCTGGCTAGTGAAGGATACTCCCACCCACCACGAGTTTTGAAGCCTCATTTGTCCCATCAGTTTCTCTCCCATTAAGAATCCTCATCTTTTGTCACCACTACCAAAGGTGTTATGTCCTTGGAAAGTACTTTCGCACTGAAAGTATGTTACTTGCTGAACTTAATTGAATATTTTGGAGTTTTTTGAGCATTTGGCAACATTTTTAGTTTTTCTTGCTATACATTATTTTGCAGAGTTGCCCCAGGAGTTCCCCCTTCTTCAGCTTCTTGGCAATGCGATGATGACGTTGTTTTTGTGAAGTTACATGTTTACTAAGTCTTTGCTTTCAGCTGGTGAGAAGTGTACGTAAAAGAGAACCTGAATTTGCGGTGGTTGACTCTGTCAGCCCAGTCGTGTGCCGTCCTCAAAGCTGCTTTTCTCTCAATGAAATGTCTTTTGTTCTTGTTTGAGCATTTTGATTCTTCCTGGCCCAGGTAAGCAGTTAAGGGGTTTTGTCATTCCTCAGTGGACTTACAGTACCTGTATGCTTATTAAGGCCTTTATACTTCTGCCCAGTACATACAAGTAATGTCTCGTAATGTCTCACCTTGAAGTCAAGAGGAGAGTTTGATTGCATCATACAGTTGGAGAACAAAAGACTTTAAAATCTGAATGCATCTCTTTCTTGAGAAAAGTCAGCTTGGAGTATGGAGATTTGATGCCTGTTTGGCTCCGGGCTGCTACGTTAATGTCATGACTCTGATTCTTGGGACTGAAGTCTGTTGGCTGGCTGAGGTTTTTACTGGTAAAGACTCAATCAGGTTGTGGTGGTTAATGAAGGCTTGATACCTGGTTGGTCTAGCTCTGGTATACCTGCACCAAATTAAACTACTGTCTTTAAAGCTTTAAAATTCACAATGCTGCACATACTGTTAGATTGTACTGACAGCACTCTACAGCTCGGCTATAACCCAGTGTTACTCAGTTTTACGCTAAAAGATGTTCCACTGGCTTCAGCGAACGAAGAAACTCCTTCTGCGTGGTTCAGAGGCCGCTCTCTGTCAGTTGGGTCACTAATAGCACGTATGCCTCCATTTTCCAGGGTCTTCTGCACAGCGCAATCCTGATTTGGTCAGCAAGACTAACAACCAGGTTGGAAAGCTTGGGGACAAGGGTAAGGGGTGGTGCCAGTGAGGAGCACATCTCTCTGTAAAGGCTATTCTTTCAGACATACTAATAGGAGCTGTAGGTAACATGGTGGTCAGGTGAAAACACCAGGCAAAACTTAAGGTTCAAGTCATGTGTAGAATAATTTACCTTAGTACCATCAATACCATATCAGGACCATACAAGTGTATAAACTGATGTTACATCAGCCAGATAGCGGTAATGAGACAGATATAAATCCAGTGTTACTGTGGTTACTCTAAAAATTTTGTGCTGATGTACTGTACATAGTGTTTTCTACTTACAAATCTGTATGGTGTGGTAATAAGTATGTTTTATTGTCCACACGGTTCAGGTAGATCTTGTCAAATGGCTCTCTGTGACTGTTTTTGACACACACACCAGTGCTTAATGGGAATTCTCCCAATGGGGTGATCTCCCACTTTCTGGGTCAAGCCAACTCCTACTTTTTCCATACACAGTGTGCAAAATGTCACATTTTAATTATTGTGTAAAACTCAACACTTGCTCATTTTAACCATCCTATGTATGATTTGGAATTGTCTTGGAGATAAGTCTTAGAATTCCTAAACACAAGACCACAAAAGACTTTAAATACTGAGCTGCATTTCTAACATATTCTGCTAATCCCTATCAGGGAAGGCCACTGACCTGAAGCAAACGGACATGTCTGCCTTCCTGAAGCCGAACCTACCCCCTGCCACTCCAAAGCCCACCAAGCAAGAGGGGAAGATAACAACGCCAGCTATTCCAGCATCTAATGGTACGACTGCAGGGCCGGATTGTTATTGCAAAATGGAGCTGTATGTGAGGGTTGGCTAAGAATTCGGTGGCCTTTTGAGGCAGAGCAGGTGCTGTCTTTCATGTCAAAGCCAACAGGCCTGTGGGGCATGGGGATGCTTGGCTGAATCATGGCCACAACATGGAGTCGTTTTGCACTCGAAGTTTGTATTACTGGAGCTCAGTGCATCAGATGATGTGCGGTTTTAAACTTGGAGCCTCTCTTACTCTCACAGGCAGCCTATTTGACATTCGGGACATCTCCCCTGTGTTCAGTAGCCGCCCAGTCTCAGAAGTGGATGCAATGGGAAAGAAGCGTTTTGTGGGTAAAGTGCTACATATTCCATACTTTAAAAGTGGCTTGAACCACTTGCATGGGACACTGGAATCTGCTTCAGTGGCTTAATTTGTGTTTAGATCTACCTATTTAGACCGTTTTATTTTTAGGACTCTGGCATGAGACGGTCATTCGTATATACCGGTTATGCTGCATTAAAGCCAGCTGAAAGGCTGTCATATTATCTGTTGACCAATCATTGAAGCTTTTCTGAGCTTTAGCGGTAACACTGCATGGTCTGGGGGGAAAATCGTCCTGGTGAGGTGGGTGCTCACTGGCATTTTTCTGACCCCAGCCCCTCACGTGATCTATAAGACGGACAAAAAGCAAGACGAGCCATGCTCAATCACCACCTCTCTCAGCTACTTCTCTGACGAGGAGGGAGGAGAGCAGAACGTAACTGGTCCTCCCAAGCTGGCACCTTCTAACCTCACTGTGGTGACAGTGGAAGGATGTCCATCCTTCGTCATCCTCGACTGGGATAAAACAGACAACGAGACCACAGGTGTGTGTGGTGGGGTCATGAATTATAGGTCATCTACATGAAACTATGAAACACCTACAGAAAACCAAACCAGGTTGCTCGATGATGTCCTTTTCCAGAGTATGAAGTTATCTCCATGACAAAAGGTCCAGATGGTGAGGAAGTCTCTATCCTGACCACCAATCAGACACACACAGCTGTGGAGAACCTCCGACCAGAAAGCAGGTACTGTCTGCCTTTCCCTGAGATACAGTCCCTTTTTGTTTTTCTGTTGCAGTAGTTTTGTGCTGGAATGGTGAACGACAGCAGTGTGTTCGCTACTGACTTTGAATAATGCTATTAGTCAGAATGGTATTAAGTACAATGTACTGTTATTGAGTGTGCCTGCAGTTTTGAGTCTATTAGAATTTAGTGACATTCTCAAGTGCAGAAAGTTTCTCATATGTATGATATTTCTTCCTCTCATTACTCAGCATGACATAAACATTTTCCTTTGGAAGCTCCTATTTTCAAAATCAAAGTCATTTGTGAAAGCATGTCTTTCTGGAGAATTCTGAGCAATCTGTGGTTTTCTGAGAACCTTGTGGAGGATCCCTTACCACAGAGGAGGGCTTGGCTGGGTGGGAGGGGTGCACCACAGGGCCATTAATGGGCCTGAACGTGGGACTGTCTGGCAATGGTTGTCAGACAGAATGTAAACCAGGGCTTCCTCAAATCGGAGGCCACCCCAACATCTGACCGTCTCTTGTGGAAAAGTCATTAAAGAAGGTGCTTGGCCCTGACTGAAGACTGTCTGGAGAATAAAAATATCAAATATCACTGCTTTGGAGATGGACTATATATACTGTATAGGGATATAGGCCTCTCTGAAAAGCCTTCATGCCAATGGGGAACCAGAGATCACAGTGTATCAATGTATGTTTGTAACCTTGTGTTTTTAACTGTCACTATATTAAGTGTTTCTCCCTTATTTCTTTAAAGCTACGAGTTCAAAGTAAAACCCAGGAATGAACTTGGTGAAGGCCCAACAACTGAACCAGTGTCATTCAGCACAGAGTCAGGTATGTGTGTCAATGAAAACAATCCCAAGAAAGGCCCATATCCACACATTGGCCATGTCTATTAAGGTGTACCTGTTGTTACCCTCCATAAACCCCACAGACAGACTAGGACCCTATGATTCTCTCTCCTGTCAGATTTCCCTAGACAATAAAACTTGATTTGCACACCCATCTTGATAGCATTAACAGAAATGGAAAATTGCAGATTCGTACCCCTCCGAATCAGAATTATTCTCCATGGCCTTCGTGCATTTATCGTCCCATTTCTATTTAAAGAGAACGCCTCAAAATGGAAAGTGCTAACGCCTTTCTTTGGTCTTGTTCTTGTGTGCCCCGTAGCGGATCCACGAGTGAGCGAGAACGTTTCAGGTGAGTCCCTTCTGGCAGCTCCTGATTGGTCAGGATTAATGGGCAGCCTAAGCTTTCCTGGCAGGAACACAGCTGCATGACAGTCCACCGTCCAAGGAGTGAACTCCTCAGTGTTATGAGTTCACTTCTTCCAGACCTGATACCAGGCCAGGCAAAACACCGAGGCAGGACCAGCACACGAAAGCGTTCTTATATTTCTTTATCCCGCACTGCACGTGGATTGTTAACACACAGTGCATAGATACGTAAACTAGGACAGCGCTGTTATTTTCTCCCAAGCACGTAGTTTTTATATATCATTCTTACGGTTTTAGCCCTTTTCATAATTTCATAAAAAACAGAACTAGCTTAGCCAATTCAGGTATGCAGCGGTACAGAAAAGCGTCTCTCTAAGAGATTGCGGACTATGGACTCAGGGTTGTTGCTACAGGGTTGCTGTAGCGTCTTCTTGGACTTTCCCACCTGTCATTTACTCCAGGTAAAGACGCCATCTGGACTCAGTTTCCTTTCAACTCGGACTCCCACTCTGAGTGCAATGGGAAGCAGTATGTGAAGAGGACGTGGTATCGCAAGTTTGTCGGCATCCAGCTGTGCAATTCCCTGCGATATAAAATCTACCTGAGTGATTCCCTTAATGGTCAGCCCCTATTCCTCTCTCTGTTGAATATTTAATGTGAACTTCTTTCATAGCAGACTCAGCCCTGCAACATCTCCTTACCTAACGTTGTATTGTTTGCACCTGTGTTTTAGCTAAACTGGAAAGCATATACCCCAGTGTACCATGCTTAACTTAGCTCTTCTCCAGAAGGCAGAGTTTGTGATTGGGGGAAAGAAATCCAAAAATGAAGTTTTCAGCAATGGAGTGCATTAACTGAAGATCGTTGTTGACATGGACATCATCATCCCCTGTGCAGGAAAATTCTACAACATCGGGGACCAGACGGGACATGGTGAAGATCATTGCCAATTTGTGGACTCCTTCCTGGATGGTAGGACAGGCAACCAGCTTCTGGCAGAGCAGCTTCCTCCAAGGGCAGGTACTGCTACACCATCCTCATCACCATGTCCAGCTGATGACCCTTACGTCTTCAAATGGTGAAATATCTACAGTATTGTCATATTGTGTGAAGGCAAAGCGTGCACCAGTAAATTCAATATCCATAGGGCCTCTCTTAGCCATTTTTGTTGTCCACACCTGACTTCCAGTGCATGAATTTAAATATAGCAAATACATTTTAGTAAGGGAAGAAATTAGGTTGTTAACGCCATGCTGAGTGGTATAACCATGTAGGATCCGAGGTGAACTAGTGGAAACTTCTTCCCTTGGTCTAATCACTCACCTGTTCCCCAGGGTTCTACCGAGCAGTGCGACAAGAACCTGTCCAGTTTGGCCAGATAGGAGGAAACTCCCACATCACTTATGTGGGCTGGTATGAATGTGGAACGCCGATTCCAGGGAAGTGGTAAGAACTCTGTACGAGTCCCAGGACAAGCCACTAAAGCAGCTCATACCTGGAGCACATGAAGGCTGTGCATATGTATGTGTGTGTGTGTGTGTGTGTGTGTGTGTGTGGGAGGGGGTGCTTTTCTCCGGAATTGTCCCAGACTGCTGGAGTGG
>JAACJT020000062.1:1016545-1070588 GCA_009936485.2 Gymnarchus niloticus | reverse complement strand
CCAGTGGAAAGATGACATCAGCAAATGAATTCTGGGGAATTCCGCACACTCTGCCGAGTGGGGAATCGTGTGCGTGCGTGTGTGTGTGTGTAGCCATCATGTGTCACGAGCAAATAAAACAACTGCAAGAGAGGGGCAACCGCATCTGACCTGTAATAGAACCAGTCACACATACAACTGGTTTCCACCAAATCAACCACTGAAACAACCACTCAAAAGCTCATTCAATCCATCTACACATTTTCTCCCATTAGTAATCCTATCACAGTATACGCCTCATCTTGATAAGTTTAGCTTTGGCTTCAAAAGCCACAAGGCATAGGTGGGAGTGTCCCAAACTAACCAATCAATGCTGGTGCTGAATGAGGCTTCAAAACATGTGGTGGGAGGGAATATCTTAAACTAACCAATCAATGCTGGCGATAGCACTGATACTCCCACCCAACATGAGTTTTTGAAGCCTCATTAGTCCTATTGCTACCAACTACTGAATATGGACGATAAAAGTGCAATGTCCCCGGCCCATCTTAGAGGACTGAGAAATCAGATGTTCTATTCCACAGCTTTCAAAATACCAGGGAATACATGACCTTTTAGGTTAGTAATTACCTTTGAGGGGGAAAAAAAAAATCCAAGTGGCATGGAAACCATTATAATCAGGAGTGGGACACAATCCCAGGGTAACTTAAGTAGAGAGATGTTTGCTCACATTTTCTTCAAGCCATATAGCCCAGTGCAGGACAACTGGGCTACTCCTGATACTTTTCCAGACCTGTTGCTTTGACAGAGATGCTGGGAACTCATTTACCATGTGCAACCTTCTTGGCATTTAGGTGAATCACAACCTTACTTGAACTACCACAACTGCCCTGTCTGACGAACTGCGTGAAACTACCCCTACTGTCCTGTCACAAATTTACAACCAAAAAGAGGTGCACTGTGTGATACACTGCATAATTAATAAAAAAGTAAAAACTGAAAGTAATGCACGCTTCCATGTCCAGAGTATATCATGTTAATAAGGCCCCGGTTCATGGCATGCCATAGTGAAAGTGAAAGAAGGCAAATCTATGCATAAACATGTCTGATTGGCCCCTCCACTCCAAATAAATGACAGTGTCCCTAACAGGAACTGGGCTGAACCCTCAGTGCTGCCTGCTTCAAGTGCTTCTTGAAGCAATCTTCTTGCCCAGATCCCTGCCCTTGAGAAATGTCAATGGATCGAAGGCTTTGCAGAAGAAGCTACCAGGAAAGAGGTGTAGCACAGTGCCAGATGGTGTGGCTCTCTAGAGCCTGGGGATGGTAAAATCCACATTTACCCAGGACGGAGACCAGACACCCATGTGAGCTGGGCTCAGAGCCTCCAGGCCCACCACACCATGACAACTCTCTAAACAGGTTTAGATCTCCTTTTAGACCAATGCAACGACAGGCCTATCCAAAGATGTCATTACCAGGCCCTAATGCAATTTCTTTTTGGATGGAAAGAGGGAATGGAAGACCCCTGTGGGGGGGGGGGGGGACAAACGACTAATGAATGCAGCTGTGAAACACACATCACACTGACAGTCAGATGCTCAAGTTGCATTACAGCTTGTGTCTTGATACTGAGAACAGTTTTTTTCTGGATATTTTGACTTATCTGAAGTACAATCTCACAACAGTCCAAATTCCCAGAAGAACTTGCAATTACTATCGTATAAACATCAGCCTTGTAAAACTGGGTAACATTTGTGTGTTTCCAAACTCATGACCCAAAATTCACCTTGTTCAACAGGACCCAAAGCACAGGCACGTTGGTTAAAGGGTATGGTGTACTGAAACCATCTTTTTAAAGGAAAAATCAGCTCAAGGGAACACTATAATTGTATAGGACTTGCAATTGAAATACCTGCCATTTGTCACAATCTTTAACAGGAGGAACTTTTTCCTTTACCGCTGAAAAGCAGTTCATTTCCATGTGATGAACAGCCTCAGCAACAAGGTCTGACTTCGACACAAGGAGGCTCAAAACAAAAGGCTCAAGTCACCGATCATACTTGCAAAAAACCAGTGAAACTCATAAATCAAGTCAGCAGTTAATGAGAGCAAAACCCCAAGGCACGATTAAATTACCAGCACACACCAGATTGGGACCCCCACCTGTTTTTGGATTTTCTGTATGCTGATGAAATTAGCAGATAGCAGAGCACATGCCAACATCCATATGGGAACAACCCATGGGTACATAAGTGTGGGGGGGAGGGGTGATTGATTTGTGCGCATAATCCCTGAATGATGAGAAATTATAGAAGGTCTAAATATATTTCAGTTTATACATTACGCTCCAAGTGCTTTTGGGAAATACAGCTAAAAAGACAAAGCAGAATGGGTAATGGGTTTTAATTTATGAAACAGCCTCTGGATTTCCTTGGATGAGTTAGTAGAAAAACTGTAAAATAAGAGGAGATAAAAAAAGTAGAACATTGAGGGAGAAGAATCTGCAGAGTTTTTGGAGCATTTTACTGATTAATATTAATGATGCTTGTCAACAAAAGTATGAAATACTGCTGAGACAACTCACCTGTGCTAATGCATGGTTCAGAGAGCTCGCCTGGCTCCAGGAGAATGAAGCCCGGGACCACACAGATACATAAACATCACAATGGCTTATTCTACAGAGACCCAAACTTCCTGTGCCACATGACAGGAAGTAGCAATACTCACAGTGCCTTTAGGAACAATGAAAAGCAGCCCATCTGTCTGCAAGTGCTACAGTTACAGGTGTATGTCAGTTAAAGAGGAAGGGAATGCATTCTCCTTGTCCCAGATGACTGTATGGCATCCGAGAGCACAGGATGATGGGGGGGGGGCGGCAGAGGCAGAGATAAAGTTCTCACCATCCATGGTGGCAGATGGGGGCTGCTGAGCCCCAGCATAGGGGACTTGTGGCTGGGGAGGCACCCCAGGTTGGTGGGCAGCTGAGGAAGAGGCAATGCTGTCGGGGGTTCCCGAACGCTCCTCGGCTGTGCCACTTGGGGGGCCTAAAGCAGGAGATGAGCGGTGTTACAGCGTTATTAAATGGATGATACAGGTAACCTTGCAGCAACAGCAGATGGTCACCTGCTGACATAGATAAAAGCATGAGAACGGTGATAGACCTAGAGTATTGCTAACAAAGGGGTCACCTGCTGACCTCAAAGTCTTTAGGAACTTGGGCCTAAACGAAGTCCGCCTAATCATTTTACAAGCTTGAACGAATGAGCTAACTCCACTGACCTGGAAAGACGACCCAGGTGAGAGCCCACATGAACAGCCTACCTGGCACCTGGTCCTCGGAGAGGCCATAAGCCGAGATGACGTTCTTGCTGACCTCGTCCTGGTTCCTCAGCGGGTCGAAAGCAGACATGCTGGCGGCGCTAACCGGTACGGACTGCTTAGGCACAGAATCAGGAGCCACGGCCTTCCCATCAACTCCGTCCCCGGCTTCCAAAAGAAGAGCACAAATCAAATACGCTCAAATCACACACCAAATCACCAACCAATGCAAGATACAAGCACCCTGCCTGAAATATTTTAGAATGGACAAAAAAATTTTAACATTAAAGGCATGATTTGTAATACAGTTGTGGTGAGAAGTTTACATACACTCATCATGGGCATGAATGGCATGGAAACTTTGGGCTTTTAATGATTTCTTTGAACTGTTCTTTTTTCAGGGTGGAATGATTGTACAGCATACATCTTTAATGACTAAAAAAAAAACAAGAATTTGGTGCACAAGTTTGAATTTATTCTGGATTTTCTCTAATCCAAAATTATACAAAAAATTCAAAATTATACATACAGGCTCAAATATTTACATACATTCGCTTAAATCTTTTAATAAGTGGTGCTGAAGTTTCTACAATGTCTTTTAACTTGACAAAGCCAAGGCATATTAACTTCTTGTTAGTGATCATGACAGACTACAACTGGTAGTTTCTCTTTGCCAGCATAAAAAGGATGTTTGACAGCACTCATTGGATTGACCCAATACTCAGAACAATGGTAAAGTCCAAGGAACTCAGTGAAGATCTAAGAAAGAGAATTGTAGATTTACACAAGTTCGGAAGGTCTCTTGGAGCCATTTCTAAACTACTGCAGATTCCAAGATCAGTTCAAACAATTGTACTTAAGTACAAGTTATTCGGATGTGTCACCACTTTGCCAAGGTCTGGAAGAAAACCCAAACTGTCACCCTCAAATGAGAGGAAATTGGTTAGGATGTTCAGGAACAACCCAGGAACCACCAAGGCTGAAGCCTGCTATGAACTGGAAAGTGCTGGAATTCCAGTGTCACTGTCCACAGTGAAGGGAGTTTTTACATCGCCATGGGCTGAGAGGGTGACGACCAAGAAAGAAGCCCTAGCTCCAAAATTCATACCTTCAAGCTCGACTGAAATTTGCAGCTGCCCACATGGACAAGCCAAATGCCTTCTGGAGAAACGTTTTATGGTCAGACGAGACAAAGTTTGAGCTATTTGGCCACAATGACAAGAGGTATGTTTGGAGGAGTGAAGGTGAGGCTTTCAAACCTAAGAACACTGTACCAACTGTCAAGCATGGTGGTGGTAGCATCATGCTCTGGGGCTGTTTTGCTGCCAGTGGTACTGGTGCATTGCACAAAGTGGATGGAATAATGAAGGAGGAGCACTACCTCCAAATTCTTCAACTTTACCTCAAATCAACAGCTAGACGGTTGAAACTTTGACACAATTGGGTGTTCCAACAGGACAATGATCCCAAACACACGTCAAAACTGGTTTTGAAATGGATAAAGCAGGCTAACATTAAGCTTCTGGAATGGCCTTCCCAAAACCCCAACCTCAACCCTATTGAAAATTTGCGGACTATGCTTAAAAGCCGGGTCCGTGCCAGGAAACCAACCAATTTAAATGAACTCTACCAATTCTGCCAAGAAGAGTGGTCAAATATCCAGCCAGAATTATGCCAGAAGCTTGCTGACGGCTACCAAAAGCATCTGGTCGAGGTGCAACTTGCTAAGGGACATTTAACCAAATATTAGTGGGGGTGTATGTAAATATTTGAGCCTGTATGTATAATTTTGACCCTGTGTGGATTAGAGAAAATCCAACTTGTGCACCAAATTCTTTTTTTTTTTTCAAGTCATTAAAGATGTATGCTGTACAATCATTCCACCCTGGAAAAAGAACAGTTCAAAGAAATCATTAAAAGCCCAAAGTTTCCATGCCATTCATAACCATGATGAGTGTACGTAAACTTCTGACCACAACTGTATATTCTGTTCTGTAATCTTTAGAAGTTCATTAGAAAAAGAGGAGACATGTGAGACCACCAGGGAGCACTCAAGGAATCAGAGGATTAGAGATGTGGGAAGATGAGAGATAGATCGATATGCTAAAGCACCTGGGCTCCCAGCTAGCGATACCATAGAATGGCAGGGAGACCATGGAACGGCAGACTCAGTATTCAATGGACCCAAACAGGAATAAACAAACCCAAACAAGCACTTGGGGAGCACATGCCAGACACACAAAGAAGTTGTGGAGCCCATGGAGACAGGTCCTCCTGAATGCACGCCCTTTGGAGAGGTCAGCACCCAACTCCCATGTACCCAAATCCTTACCAGTATCAGGTGCACTGGCAGCTGGACCAGGCTCAGCAGGTGGTTCTAAACTGTCCAGCAGCCTGTTGACTTTGTTCCTCAGCTCAATGAGCTCACGCCTGAGGTACTTCACCTGGCTGGACTCAAGTGGCCGGGGCTGCCCATTCACTGTGGATCAGGAGGGCAGCGACAGCATTAGAAAGCAGAGTCATTCAGCGCCACATCAACCATGCAGTAGAGTGTAACCCATAGGGGGGAAGAGAAAGAAGAAAAAAAAAAAAAAAACAGAAATATGATAATGGCATCTCCAAAGATATGGGGAGAATACTGAAGCTAGCCAGGACGTGGCTCACACCAGCTGGGGAAAGGTCCGCCAGTGGAGCTCCACAATCAACATACACCCTGATTGCAGGCCTCTGAAATCACAGATTGTGAGCCAACCGCAATGAGGAGAGACACGGTTTATATTAAAAAAAAAAAAAAATTGGTCTTTGTGATTCAGTGTAAGAAGCATGCTGTCAGGCATTGACTTGTCCAGTGAGAGGATGGCAAAGAGGAAGCCTTCAAACCAGCAAGTAACAAAACACAAGGACCCTTCACTGAGACTCAATATAAAATCATGGAAATACAAGCTGTCAGCCAGAGACTGACAGTGCAATACTTCACAAGAGACACTAAACAGCATTGCTTAACTAGTGTGGGGGTGTCTGACCATCGGAGTGAAGTTTTCAAAGGTTAATCAGATCAGATGTTACATTTTACTTTTTGACCAGCATCTGATCTTCGCACAAACAGCCTAGTAAAATTAGCCCCATCACATCAACACACAGGCATAATCTCGCCATGCCAAGGGATCTCCTAGGACAAAGTCATGATGTCCTCCATTTGAACCCATGCCCATTAAGGAGGACAAGGCCCAGTACAGACACCAGTTTCTGCTGTGTCTGCTCTCCATAGGAATTCCTGGCTCTCTACTCAAATCTCTGCAGGTCTATCAACACTCCTCTCTGTGGTTTGGAAGGCAGCATGCTCTCAAATTCAGCATCAAAAACATTGTCATACAGGCTTCAGGGTCACCTCATTTTAACTACAGCACCACAAGGAGAGCGATAACTGAAAAGAGAGGTGGAGCTTTTGAATACTCCTCAAGTCCAGACAAATCCCAGCAAGGCTCTTGAAGGGTAAACCAAGACTGCTATTCCTATAGCCAAAACCAGAGAACTCTGGGCAAGGCCTCTAAGGTCAGGCCCATAGAGATACTGGCTGAAGGTAGGATTGCTGCATTTTTCAGTTGATCCCCATGAGTTAAATTTTTTTTTTTTTTTTTTTATAGGGGAAAATGTTGATTCTGTTGGGAAGAGAAGACTGAAATGTTTTACTGGCTCACTGGAGATGTCATATCTCCACCAAGACAGGAGCTGGCTGTCCTTTCTCACATTCTCTGCCACTACACTTTTATTCCAGACTGTGAAATCAATACCTTTTCCATATGGCAATACGTTGTTTTTGTTTTGATTTCCTTCAACCTAAATCTTTGAACTGTACCAACTACTTTCCAAGTAGTGTACCTGTTTGATAGAAGATCCTTTGCTGGTTATTAATAAAAACTCGTTGTCATTCTTTCTGTGTAACGCACCTCTGAGTTATTTGGGGCTTTACAGTTCCTCCCTTTAACATATACCCACTTACTACTAAATCTAAATTGTGCCCAGGTACCACATGGCTTTATTACCCAGTCTCTGTCCCAAGGGACATTCTTCCAGACGATGGGTTAAGGATGCATAATTATAAGCATACCCCATTTGTCTCAGACATCTTGCACACTGCTGCTAAATCAGTGCTTTAGGGCCACTAAATATCTTAATAAATCAAGCCCCTCTTTAACACCGACATGCGATTACACTAGTGTATGATACCCTTGTCATGTGAATGAAGAGGGGCCTTTTGCAAACCGTGACCCAAACACATGACCAAGATTTGCCATGCCCACTTCAATCAGGTCCAGTGGGTCAAGACAACAGTAAAGCAAACCCTTTGATCATTAATGGAACACATTAGCATCTATTTTGTGACTAGCAAGAAATCTGTGGCATTTGGAAAGGATGCTGGGGGAGTATGGAATAATTGAGAGTGCCTCTTTTTTAAAATTATGGGTCTGTAAATGATATAAGGAGCAAACCAACCCTGATGGATTTCACACAGTTTGGTCTCCATTCTCCAGACACGGGTTCTAGGACCCCAAAGGCAGGGAAGAGGAATCCATTAACTCTATATAATGGGCTTTGAGTCTTTAATATTTCCACTGCAGGCCAGCTTAAGGTCTTTAAATCAGGGCCCACCAGAGAATCAGAAGGAGTTGCTGTGTCCCATGCTTAAGTAGGTGGCATCTTTTCTAAGCAAGCCAGGAGGGACACAAACAGAGCCCAGACTTGGGGGTAAACTAAAGAAAGGCAAGACACCCCATTTACCACAAGGGATGTCATCTAATCAACATCTGTGGGGCATGGGGGGTGGGGTCAACATGGAAGAGCACACCACACTGTGCATTTACACAAAAGTAGGGGGTCTGGGAAACAGGACGCATCCTCGAGCCAAAGTGTCTCCCTCTGAGTGAAGCACAATATATACAGCATTCCGAGGAAAAATACTCTTCACAGCAAGTCTCACCATCACAAGCAGATATTTTCATCTCAAATTCATTCATCCTGTGAATTTAAAGGCTAAATTACATTCTGAGAAAGCAGGTCATATGAAATCACCAAAAGTACTTGACATGACCAAAACTCTCATCTATGACATGCATTCCATCACAACCTTGCCCCCCCCCAAAAAAAAAAAGAATCTTGGGGTGGAACAATCCTATAACATTTTTACCCTATATTATTAATAATAATAATAATAATAATAAAATAAAAAAAAAAAAAATAGGGTACAGGCAAGAAAAAAAAACAAAGTATGGCCAAGTGTTGACAGCACAGGAAATGACATCATGTAGCCACTGTGATGAAGTAGAAGTGAGTATAAACACTAGAGGAATTCAGACAAGACGAAATCACTCCAGCACCAGGGATCATCCAGCTTCAACTAAATGCATGGAATACGTTACCATCACATCAATGCCATCTGCTTAATCGTATGCGCGTACACAAGGAACGTTTTTTAAAAGTGTTCCCAGGAATCACGCATCACAGGTCATCCCAACAGTGCTCACGTCCAGACTCAAACTCACATTCATCACATAACTAAATGCAAGGTGGGAGATCAGACCAATGTTGCACCACCAGCATTGCAGTTCATCAGTTTGGAATAAATGCAGAGAGCACGTTTCCCCAACCATTCTTGACCATGGGTCCGAGCAGTCAGGTTCTGATGGTTGTGGTCTGCTGGAGACTAGAGCTCCCTTGCCTCTGTCAAGGTTGGCCTGTTTGTTTACACACACACACACACACGACTCCAACTTTCTACATTTAGTTTTGGGGGACGGGGGGAGGGGGCACGTGATGGGTGAGTATATACAGTAAGCAAGCATGCTATTCCACCAACAAGCTGGGCTGTTCTGACCACAAGGCCAACACCTGCTACACAGGCTGTATACTGACGCATTGCCTACCACACTCCAAGGAACATGACCATCTCAGAACAGAACAGGCAGAGCAACAAACATAAAATGGAAACAAACATTATGTTTCAGCAGTTTAGACCTCCATAACCATGACACTAAGGCACAGTGGAGAAATATTGTGGGAAAAACCACAAAAACTGAAGAAAAAAAAAAATTTGCTACCAGCTCTGAAAACCAGTCTCAGTTGGATGTTTTCCGATGCAGTAAATCAAAACGGGTCTTTTAAAACAGTCATTTCCGCCTCCAACCAGACTGATTTACAAATGCAAACACTTGTCAGCACCACTCTGAGGGCTTCTGCGTGCAGACTGGCCGTCTCTTTAGTCACAGGCCTGCTGCTAAACTGATTTACAGCAATACTTAGAGTCAGCAATCCTTATTTAATAGTCAATCATTTCAGATCGCAACGGTTTCCATATGTAAGAGATTACAAACCCCACTCCCCACTTAGAAAGACTAACTTTTCCATTCCATTCTCACAAAGGCCCACATTAGTCAGGTGAAATTTACTTAAGATTACGTTCCACTTTGAGCTAAAGTCCTCATTCACTGATCGATTCTAAACTAATTTACTAATTTCACTGTCCCATTGACCATTGGGCTAACAGTTTCCTTGGAAAAACTTCCTGGAGGGAGGACCACTTTTAACGATTTATACTAATGCCACATTTCGACAGACCCACCAGCCCCTATCTAAGCCAAACTACACGAGAGAGTGAGTCGGCCTTGCGTATGCCAAAAGAGCAGCCCTTAAATCCTCCTTTCCTACAGGTTAGCTGCTAATCCCACACTAGCATTCATGGCGCCACAAAAGGAACATGGACCAGGGTGGGGGAGGGGGGGAGACTGGTAAGAGATGTTTATAAAATATAATCTAAGCACTAAAAAAAAAAAAAATTTATTCCCAGTCAGCTAGCCTTAGCGTGACGATGCCATGACCATTCTAGTGGCGCGGAATAGCAGAATACAGGCTCATTCAGAAGGACCTGAGATGGGGGAAAGTCTCTATACAATACACACTACATCCATTCTGGTCACAAGAAGATGGCTTCAGATCTCTGTAGAGCTTTCTCAAACTTCGGTGGGACCAAGGACACCAGTGGAAAGAGAATCTTTATCTGGCCCAGGTTCTGTCCTCAAAGTTCCTCTGCAAGGTCAGGATTTTCATGAAGCAGGATCTCTTCTGAGTCACAACTGACTGAATCACACAACGTCCTCAATCAACAACCCCCAAAGCACAAGAACCTGGATGGAGCACCAGCAGCCCCTACTGGTATACTTTGAGTATCCGAGCACATAAGCATGTAGAAGGGAGTTCAACCTTACCAAACAATGTGAGCTTGAGTATCCTGCTGCACTGGATGGCAAAGGAGAGGTCTGAGCTGTCAAAAATGGTGATGAGATCATCATCTGCGGGAAAGAAGAAAGTTTTGATGCGAGTGGATGAGGGAGACTCACAATAACTCCATTTTGTTCACCTGCAACATGTAAATACCAGTAACGCTGAAAGAATGTTCATTTAATAATAGCAGAAACCTGAAGCTCACATGAAACCCAGACCTTCTGGTCCAGAAAGACAAAACTTAACGTTCAATCAGCCAAAGCCCACAAACACTATAACCAAACCTTAATCTTCAACTATCAATATGTGGGGTAAATGCAAAATTAAGCATATGAACCACTAAGATCTGGGCTGCACTTACTGCTTTACCTGACCGGTTCCAAAACCGGTACAAAGGAAATGGTCACAACACAAGCCTTTAACCCCAAAGCGCTAATGGGATGTTCAGCACACAATTCTTAACTCCACCTCCGCCCATCAAAGCCACACCAAATGCTGCTTACTATTTGGGAACATAAAAACGAAACTTGAACGACTCGCCATGGGTAGGATTATGATGTACCATCAAGAGCTTACAAGTTTAACAACAGTGGCACTTACCGTTTCTTTTAAAGCCTTGGTCCTACAGTCATTACATGTAAAATTGATTTAGAGAAAATTTCACTGTGGTCAGTGACCAGACAGAAAAATGTTTAATTGCCCATTATTCAGCTGACAAAGAAGGCAATAATAGTACTTTCTGGACTTTAACAACATAGGGAAGTAATTAAAAATGAAGCCAGGCAGCACAGGAGACCTAAACGCTGAATTGAACTTATTTGCCATGAGCACTGGCATACTGACATGTTTAGGTAACAGATCATATTTATGCCCACGTCTGAAGAATGAAGTGTGGTTACCTTCATCCTTGTACTTGATGGTAACCTCGTCGCAACTCTGCAGCTTCCCACGGAACACCCGTTGCATCATCAGCACCAGCTCATCATAGGTGATGTCCTCATTGTGAATGGGGATGCGGCGGATGTCATCACCCAGCTGGGCCTTGATGATCAGCTTTCCGCTGAGGTCCAGCTGCCCGTTCATTGCGACCCCTTGGTCTGGCTCCTCAGACACCTGCGTGTTGCATAGGGGGTGAGGTCATGTGAATTAGAAATGCACTGAACCCCCAAAACCTCAGAAGCCTCCATAAAATGGGAGTAACAGAAATTGCTCTCGTTGAACAACAAATGTAATAATTCCATCATTTATATCTGAGTTTTTAATCAAATCACTTGACAGTAGACCACTTCAAGTTCAATTCAAATGAATTTGTATCACCACTCTTTTTAATCAAGGATTTTTTTGTCACTTTCGCCACTATGTCAACTTCACCCTGGTTGTAGCAGAGGCCGCTCGGCTGGGTCAGTATCAGCAAACCTCAACTGTAGTGAAGACCGCTGATGGCTCAAATGTGGTAGAGATCCAGGTAGGGATCACCGTCCCTGCACTAGCTCGGGGATTCTAGCAATGTATATCCCGGGGTGTTGGCCAGAACACATACAGAACACTCTTCGTACATCCACCCCGTATGACACTTCCTCTTATCGTCGGTGGTACATGTTGGGACAAAATCCAGTACAGCTTAATGGATTTTTCAGAACACAACTGATTTTATACTACATCCAAGATATTTAAAACAGCACATTTACTGCATTCACATGACCACTGGCTATAGTTGGACAAGCACTGCATTCTACTGTGGTGTAGAGAGGTAACCATACAGGTATGACCAAAATTAACTGCCAACTGAACCCGTCAGAATAACGTGAGTATTTGCACATCCATCAGAACAACACTGGGCTCACAAAGCACACCCATTTCAGCATGCTAGAAACATATCTGAACGTACAACCAGTAAGCCTTGAGCAGCAGCACCACAAAAGGCATCATGACTCACTGATGAACCAAATCAACCCAAATGCACGTAAAATGGCAGTCACAAGAAGGTGGTGCCTGCAAAGTGCCGGAGAACAAAAGCAGATTTGGCTAGCCATTTCAGGAAGAGCTTTGCAAGTCCAGAACCAGGTGTTAAACATCTGTAATTTAAATTTTTATAAAAGAAAATCAGAAGCTAGATGAGGGCAAATCAAGTTTTTGCGGTTTTCATTGTAAAATCTTCCACGCAAACTATCAAAACTTAATTGCAGTAAATACAGGCATACCTGGACTAAATGCATGAAACCACACTGACAGATTATAGTGGTGATGAACTGTCCCACATCATGCGCCTTGTCACATCCTTGACATTTTACATGCTTCTAGCTGCACCAGGTTGGCTTTCCTCATGGCTACCCCTTTAAAAGGTCCAAAGTTCAGAAAGGAGCAGGTGAGTTGGCCAGATCATACATAATCGGCTGTACCAAGATCACATCCGTAACCCTTACAGGCAATTTAACCTCTGAAACATGGGCGATGGATAGAGGACCGGCTCAGAATGGGACCGGTTGGTACCAGCCACGCTTTCTAAGTATGTCAGACTTAAGTTTGAAAGCACCGTATCACCTAATGTCCAGCCCACTCTGTGACATCACCCAACTCTAGTAGGCTCCGATTGTCCGAGGCAGACAGCCTCAAAGGCAGGAAAATCACCACACAACCTACTCATTCATTGCCCTCCCTCCGGTGTTGCTTCCAAACAAAGGAAACACCCTAAGATGCCAAACCTTCGGCTGACTCATCAACCCTTAGAGGCTGAGGTTCAGCAACCTGCACCAAGCATAACAGAGATTACAGACATCTTCAGCATCGATGATTCAACAGGTGCAGATTTATCGGCACAAATCTAAGCCAATCAAAAACACACTGGTGACAAGGTGACCATCACAGAGACCAAAGCACAATGCCATGTTTAACTGTTCTGTCTGCTGGCTACACTGTATTAACCATTATTTTTAACACAATTCTCAAGTTGTTACCCGGTCACTTTACAGTTAACCAGATGGTCCCTTAATCCACGTTCGATATTAAGTAAGACAAAAATGATATATAAAATTCCATATTAAAACAGTGGATAGTTTTGCTTCGTCTGTTAACACACCTTGCTTTCCTTTTCATACTAAATACTAAAGAGCCAATACCACCGGAAGTAGCCCTTGCCATATTGTGCTCCAGTTCCCGGCCCAGTCAAACCCGGCAGCCCTGCTTCCTGCCAAATAGAGAGCTACGGTTTCTCCTCGGCAGCTCCGTCCTACGTAAGCTTCTTCGTTACAGCTGGCTGTAACGACACGACACGACACGTACTGCCACGCCGTAGACGCGTTATAATCTCCGCACTCGTACCATTTTAACTACTATCTTTTCAGATGACATTTTAATTCCGTCAAAGGAGCCGAGATGACACGTAACTCCTTCCCTCCATGTATGACTAAGTCCATCAGGCCCCATCGACTCCCTACACCCAATTTCCCGCTGCTAAACCCTACGTTTACGGTTAAACCCAGAGCTGTGGGGCGCAGCGTCTGAAGTTCACTCACCTATGACTGGTTTATCGGATCCCAAAGTGGTTCTTGGTGTCGCACAGACTGGCTCAGGTCGCTTCTGAACACCAGGAAGCACCTCTTGAACTGGACGTGGCAGACAACGGCACGCATGCGCACTGGACACTCTGGGCCGAGCGTACGCTCGCGTGGTGATAAGCATCTTTTGAAATGAATTTTTTTTTTCATATTGATCGATATGTTTACATTGCACATTTTAGAATATGTCAGGCCAGACGCCTTAGGTATGCGTGTTACACGACCGAAAGAGAGAAAACATTGTTTTTTCTTGTTTCTTATCGACTTGATTCATACTGGGACTTCATGTTTTTCATCAAATAGTATACCTATAGTCACTAGCGCTGAAGCTGGGTTCATAATAAATGATTACCGATGATAATTTATTTATATATGTCACATGTATGTCATGTAAGAAATAATGTGTATTATTTTATCAGAAATATACAATGTCAAATGTAATGAATTTCCTGAACTTTAATCACACACTTTAATGTACAGCCCGCACTCAAAAGTACTATTTTCAATTATTGTTTAAAATTACAGTTTGTTATCCATTTATTATGAATTTGACACAAAAGGTTTCCTAGACCCATGAACGATGGAGAGATTTAATGTCACCACGAGAGGGCAATGAAGTCAAAGATTTAGAAGTTTTGGATTATCCATCCCCTCACAGCTTGTCCAGGCCAGGGCCGCGGGTTCCCAGCATGTCAGGAAGATACTTACAGCTCGGGAAAAATATGCAAACTCCAGATACACAGAATAGTGTTGGGATTTGAGCCCCCAGGTACGAAAGAGTGAAGCAACAGTGCTACCCACTGTGCAACCCCTATTTTGGAATGTGTTTAAACTATTTAAAACATATAATTCTCTGTGATACATTTGAGCAAATTTTAGACTGGAATGAAAAAACTGTATTTAATACATTCAATCTGATGGACAAAACAGAAATGTAGAATGGAACTGAAGAAGATAACAGCAAAATATACCTGTTTTAAAATATAACCCTATTCAGTTAACTGACTTCAGATTCAAAAATAAAATCAAATTAAGCAGAAAATAATTTAAAAGATGTTTACTGACAGTATGATTGATTTTACCTTTTCAGTGGTACTTATATGGTCATTCTTGGTCTGGAGTAGTTGGTCCAGTGCTCTGTGTAACTCAGAGGGTTAGCGATGTGTGCCTGTTTGTGGAACGTTGTGTGTTTTGGCTAACTAGTCATGTCATTGGTGGGTCTTTGAACCAGGATTCTTCCAGGATGCTTCAAGGGTCCTGGATGCTGGCTGACCATCCTCTCTGGCCCAAAACTCTCCTCATTTGTACATCTCCATGGAAAAAAAGCATCTGCTTATCAAATAAATATTTTGCAATTACATATTTCCCCAATTTCCAAAACTACCCATTCCACCACTAGTTGATACTTTTCTTGTGTTTTTTCTGCATTTTTTCCATCCTTGAGCAATTTATTCTGTCCATGGGGTGGGCCTGGAGCCTATCTCAGGAAATGTAGGGTACAAGGCTGGGCTACACCCTGGATGAGATGGCAGTCTATCATAGGGTACATACATACTCACACATGATGGGCAATTTAGAAATGGCAATTGGACTAGTGGCATGTTTTTGGACTGTATCCAGAGGAAACCTGCAAGACACTGTGAGAGCATGCAAACTCCATACACCCAGAGCGAAGGCAGGATATGAACCCCCACCTCTGGAGACAACAGTGCTACCCCCCCCCCCCATTCCATGTAACTGACATTCTGAACTGATAATGTGTTGCTAATGTACAATGTGTCAGCAGTTTTGAGCAGTAGAAAGAAGTCTGATGTGCTAAATAATGAAAAGAAAAATTGCGTTCTTTGGATGAATTCACCTTTATTAAAAAAACAACAGCAACAATATTAATAGTAATCAAATAAGAAACATCATACTTCACTGGGTTCTAGCTGTAGCACCATTAAAAGTGGGTACATGTGGTATGTTACATTTTGATTTTCTTTGTGAACCTCCACTGTTTCTCTCACAGAAACAAATTCACGCAGTAGTCAGTAGTCAAACATAAATTAGAGACCTACCTATACTGTTTAGTCATCTAATTTTCTAATGATGCCCACTGGTGGATGTAAGTAGAGGTGGATGGGAAAGTGTGTGTGTGTGTGTGTGTGCGTGCGTGTGTTTGTGCATGTAAGGAAGGGCTTCTATTCATGGAAGAATACACTCTTTCCAAATCATCATAGCAGACTTGTTACTTTTTCCTTCAGTTCGAATGCCTTATAAAGCATTCCGTATTGATAAAATAGTCCCTGTAAACAGTCTTAATTTGCTTGATCATCAGTCATGTCTTTCTCCAGACTGAGGTTCATTCATAGTTACTCCCCTATTTGCACCCTGTATGTTTTGCTGTTGAATGACTTCAGATGAACACCCTGGTGACCTCTTACAGGTAATGAGAACGTACTCAATCTACCAGACCACATTCTCTTTGTTATCAGAGGCTTCGTGAATATGTTAAGAAATTATTCCATTTACATTGCAAATACCTGTGAAATCATTTTTGCTTTTGAATTAGTGTCTGAATATTACTATGTGTATGGAGGCACTGCCTTAACAGATCCCAAGGGAGCTATGAATTGATTACTAACTAGTATTATTGGTAACTGCAGCTGTGAATAATATGACAGTCTTCTATGGACTGCAGTGTTCTACATGGTAGTGATTATTGAAATTTGTGTGAAATGATATGTGATGGAAATATGGATACCTGTTCATCACTTGTCTATAAAATTCAGTCTCATTGTTACTCCCATTACCACACCGCTATTCAATTTTACTCCAGAGGAAATAAAACTCAGTGAAAGATATTTTCAGCAAATCCATGTACAATGATAATAATAATAAAAATAATAAAAGCTTTCTGGTTGATGCATACTGCATCACTAAAGACTGCCTAAGGTAGCTTCCACATGTAAGACCAGCAGCATCTCCCTAATCAGAAACACACATTTAGTTCCAATCAAACTCACTTCAGCATTTTCAGGTATTTGTTTCAAAGGCTTATATTTCTACCAGGTTGCCAGGTACACACCTTCTCTTAGCCTCTGAGTAACCCTCATGTGTTGTATTGAATATATGATGATGCAATTATCAAAAACCTTCAATTGTATGTTGGGTTAGTTCCTAGTTCTTCAATAAATAACATATATTTATATTTTTACCCACTTTCAAAGGTCTTGATATTTTCTTACAGTCTTAGACACGTTTTGTTTATTTTCTCCTATAAATTCCAAAATCCGTAATCACTGAACTACCTGTTTTGTAAAATGATTTGTTATCTGATATCTTTTGTATAATACATTTTGGGAATGTTCGTTGCTTTTACATAAATGATGATTTTTAAGCATTCAAAGTGACTTGGAAAATTGGAAATCTTTCCAGAACTTTGAGTGGAAAACTAAAGTCAAACCCAACGTAGTCTTTTTTTAACATCATAAACAATAGAATAATTTTGTTTTATGGCTCTTGGTACAGAAGAGATTGGTAAGTTGTTTCCTGTAACATGGCAATGGGAATTACACACAGAGTATTCTCTTCCAACCAACCTGCTGGATAATCCAGGAACTCGCCTTCACTTGTCAATATTGTATTCCTCAGTATAAAAACCAATTCTGTAAAAACTATAAATGCATACACTTGATTTTTTCCTCCCCATTTTTACATTGGGTACAGTAAGTATCCAGAGAAAGATGAGTGGACGTATTGTCCGGCATAAAGTCCAGCTGCCTGGTCTGAAGGAAGCTGAATGTGGACCGTGTCCCCATGATGTAGAGGCAGGACAGCACTCCCTGATGCCTGGTCCAGGAAGCTCTTTTTGTACTCATCATACGTGTACATGACTGGCTCATTGTCCTTGTACAACGCTACCCACACGTTGGCTCCTTTGCAGTGGACGTGGTAGGTGAAGTAGTAGATCCCAGGAATTTCACATGTGAAGATGCCGGTTTGGGGATTGTAGTTCTGGCGGCCATTGTAGAGGATCTTGTCAAACACAACTGGAGTGCCCACGGGAGGGAAAGGAGTGGTCAGCTTAGCAGTGAATGCAGGCATTTCTAAGCCATTTCCACCTATCAGCTCTCCTCTTGGCTTCCCCTTATTGTAAGCCCCGACTGGGGTCTTCACACCATCCAGACCGGGGCCCATTTCAGGTAGGATCTGTCCAAGACCAGGGGGCTCTGCTGGTGGCCCAGGTGGTCCAGGGGGGCCGGGTGGGCCTGGTTGGCCAGGTTGACCAGGAGGCCCACTAGGACCAGGTTTTCCCGGTGGGCCTAAAGGACCTTGAAGACCAGGTATTCCTTCACCTGGATGGCCAGGCTGACCAGGTGCACCAATGTCACCTTTTGGTCCTGGAAGTCCTGGTGGCCCAAGTGGTCCCCCAGGACCCATAATTCCTGGGATGCCCTTTGGGCCTTGCAGACCTTGTTCACCTGGCAATCCTGCTTCTCCTTTCGGGCCAGGGATTCCAGGAGCTCCTGGTAAACCTGGAAGTCCTTTGTGTCCATTTTCACCTTTTGGGCCCAGGGGGCCTGGGAGACCATGGGGACCTTGTGGTCCTACATCTCCAAGAAGCCCTGGCAGGCCTGGCAGCCCTGGAGGACCTGGTTCACCTTTAGGACCGACTTGTCCTTGTAGCCCTCCTGCACCAACCTCTCCTTTTGGACCAGGTAAACCAAGACCTCCTGGTGGCCCCATTGGACCCGGTACACCAGGGAGCCCAGTAGGTCCTTGAGGGCCAGGCATCCCAGGGAGGCCACCATGACCTTTGTCACCCTTTGGACCTTGAGCACCAGGTAAACCAGCTAACCCCTTGTCGCCTTTTGGCCCAGGATATCCAGGCTTACCAAAACCAGGCAATCCTGGGCTGCCCGGTAAGCCTGGTGGGCCTGGTTCTCCCTTTCCTCCAGGAAATCCTGGTTGCCCTGGTAGGCCATCAAGGCCTGGCTTACCAACACCTGGAAGTCCCTGTGGTCCTTGTTGACCTCTCTCACCAGGAGGACCCATAAGCCCTGGCTCTCCAGGAAGACCTGGTTTTCCTTGCCCACCTGGAGCTCCAGGCAATCCATTTAAACCTGGCTTACCAACTCCTGGCAGTCCGGCTTGACCTGGCTGCCCAGGGGGTCCAGCAGGACCTTTGAGGCCTGGCAGTCCTGGCATACCGATCCCTTTGTCACCTTTTGGTCCAGGCAAGCCCGGTAACCCTGGCAGACCTTTATGTCCAGGCTCCCCTCGGGGTCCTGGCTGACCTGGTAATCCCTGTCCTCCTTGCTTCCCAATACCAGGGAGACCTGGAGGACCAGGCATTCCTTGCTGTCCTGGCATGCCCTTTGGCCCCTCTCCACCAGCTTGACCCATCTCCCCTTTGGGGCCTGGGGCACCGCCTGGTCCAGGTTTCCCTGGCATTCCTGGCATACCTGGTTTACCAATTCCTGGGAACCCTGGAGGACCAGGTGGGCCAGGTTTTCCAGGAGGCCCTGGTAATCCATGACCAGGCACTCCTGGAGGACCCTGAGGTCCTGGTGGCCCCTTGGGCCCCATTTCTCCAGGTACACCTTTCTCACCTCTGGGAATAATTTCACCTTGGGAAGACAAAACAAAAGCAGGTGAGAAGCATTTTTGATTATGGAAATTGATTTTAATATGGGTCACCTACAGACAGGGGTGTCACTAAGCCTGTTTTAGGGGCCTTTGACCCCCCTAAAATGTTCTTTAGCCCTCCCAAATAAATATGTGTTATACATAAATCAATTGTTTGAGCTTGCACCCAGCTTCCTATAGTAAAGTCTTAGCCCTCCCATCCATAAATCTCTAGTGAAGCACCTGGCTGCAGGTTTTTAAAATGAGCTTGTGGCACAAATTTCAAGATAGCTATCTTGCTGGTTTCAGAAAAATTTTATTGAAAATATAAACTGGACTATATGGCTGTTGCCTCAGTTACTTTATCATCCATGAATAAACCATTGGGTATTCATGAAAGAGGAGTATGTGTTTTTGTGTGTGGAAGAGATGAACAGACTAGGTAGAGGAGGAGAGCGAGAGTCTCACCTTTGATATCCTTGCGAGGCATCTCCTTACCCAAAGGAATGGGCATCTGTGGAAACTCCTTCCTGTACTGTGGGATCATGGGCATCTCTTTGCCATACTGCATGTGTGGTGGGATCTCTTTGCCCAGATACTGCGGGGCCAATCCTTCCTTGCCCAGGGGCACATGAGGTAACTGTGGCATGGGTTGGTGCTGTTGGGGCAGCTGCTTATGGCCATAATATGCCCCTCCATGTACCTGGCACAACATCGCCACCTGGAAGGCTGCCACTAGAAGACCAGTAGGCAGTGGTGGCCCAGCCATCGCCTGGTGGGAACAATGAGGGTCAGAATACAACGGTATATTTATTCCTTAATTAACACAATAACTCCAAACATCTGCTTGACAGAAAATGATGTTAAACAGTTATGCAAACAAAAATTTGTAATTGTAAAAGTGATTAAAACACACCCATCCATCTTCCACTCACTTATCCTAAGCAACACAGGTCACAAGACAGCGGTGCACCATGTACAGGAAGCCAGTCTATTGTACAAATACTAATTACATTTTTTAAATACTATGAAATGGGGCTGTTTTAACTCAGCTTGATTAATATAGATATATAACAAATATCACCTACTGTATAGCAGCTCACTGTCATGGAAACCTAAAACAGAACCTACTTTATCATAGATAGTAAATAATAATTATTAATAAAGATATTACAGTTAAATGAGGTTTATGGCCTGCAGCAATGTGAGTGGTGTAGTCAGGTGTTTAATTGTGACAGTTCAGGAATATGTATATTTATAATTCATACCTCCAGTTTCTTATTTAATTGCATTTTTGATTAGCCATAATTTCATTTAAAGCAACACTGTAAAAGTCCCCAGAGGTCTATTTATGCATTAATCTGTTTTGTAAGATTTCAGCTTGAGGATAATAATTTCTATTTTTTTCCTTTAAAGAGCTTTTAAAGTCTTTTTAGGTTTAGCCATTTTGCATCGTGTTGCTCTACTGCTAATGTACTTCTATGCAGAATGGTACCTGAAATGACAATAAAAAGCTACTTGACTTGACTTGACACATTAGCATTAGATTTGCATGCTACAGCAGGTGGTCCATCTTAAAACTGACAGTAGAGGGCGCTCTTAAGCCTCGGCAGACAAAAATGGGTAAAACAAGATGCCTCTCAGTAGGCCCGTGAGCGAGGAAGCTGTCTAGCAAAACTAAAGTGATCAAAGTGGGTAATATGGTACATGAGGCTATGTCCTGGACTATGTCAGATAGCCAAAAGGAAACAGAATCACATTTTCAGTTGATGTGTTTGTCTCTAAGCATGACAATGAGAAACAAATGGTCACAAAAGCTCTTGGAAAGGAAAACTTTTCTTTCCCAGCTGAGGCTATTGGAAATTCAGACACACCACTCTGTATTTCTGAATAGTTGCAGCAACAATCAGTAAGGAAGCATCTGAAGTGATAAACTCTCCAGAAATGATTCAGCAAAGACTGTAACATGGGCCTCCATTAGGCTAGCCAGTGTTTTTAACCTCAGGCCGTCTCATCTGCATACAGTCCAGACTTGACACATTGATGGCTTAAATCTGGAGGCACCTTCCAGAGTCTGATCTCTGAGGATCTCTTCTTATGGTCTACAATGGAGCGGCCTGACGTGAGGAATTCCAGGATGGTTTCAAACCCCTCCGCGACCGACGTGTTCCCTGGAATGCCAAGCGGGAGAAAACAGCGCTGGGTCTCTCTAGGAGCCGCCAAACCCAATAACCCTCAGATGTTCAGGCTGCCTTTTCAGCGACGTTTAGCAAGATGGGAGCACGCCTACACTCTGCTGTTATTTTACAGCATGGGCTCCCACTGGTGGACTTTGACGTAATGAGCAGTGCAGCCAAGAAACACTGTGTGCACGGTATAAGTTCAGAACACTTCAATCTCTACCACGACATGATGGAGAGCACTCTTTCTCTGGGAGATCAAAAGTGTTTTAATGACAGGCTGCTCAAAAACAAGGCTTGCCGTGTCATCTGTGATGAATAACCGAGTACCAGAAAAACGTCTAGAAAGGATGTAATCTACCCAACAAAAATACAGTCTAATAAAATAAACACTCCTCCTTCTTGCTGTTTCCTATTCTGTCCTCCTCTCTCTGTCTGACCAATTCCCATTCTTCAGGTTTACTGCAATAGGTGCCCCCACCTCACATCTCCTTCCCAGAAAAGCTTGGATTATTGAAGCCTCCCATGGCCTACCAAAGACAAACTGGTGAACAGCTTTGGGTCACCCCTTGAGCAATGGGAACAGCCCTAACGTTCATTCATAATGCCCTCGTGCTAATAGACCTGACATGCTACCGTGCAGAGCGACAGAACCCTTTCCAGCTGGCACCATCTGGCATTTCTCAGCTGCGAATACTTGAGACGGACTCCATCACAGTCAAATTACCCACAAATTGCCATTATTTCCCAGGGATGCTGTGGCAGACAGTTTGCACACTACAGGAACCTGCATATGCCACACGGTACGGAAACCTCCCGGTGGACCTCTGCAACACTGTTAAAGCTATCAACCTGGGAAGCGAATTAACATTCCTTCAGGCAAGTATATAGAAAGTTATCAAGTCTGTGTTAAAAAATCCTGCTGGAAACCCCTGCCCCATCTTCCCAGCATTTTTGGGAAATTCCTGCCATTCCAGACACTCATTATGGTTTTCTGCGTCAATTTTCAGTTTATTAAATTTGAAAATGCTCTTCAATTAGTTTTTAAGGACATAGATTTTTTTTTTTCCTCCCTAGAAACAGCATGATTTTGTGAATATGGGCATATGTAAATCATATACCCATCTTATAACTGCCTATCCAAGTCAGGGTCATTGGGGTGGCTGGAGTCAAGCATCTCGGATAGCACAGCCTACAAGGCTCAACTGCACTCTGGATGGGATGCATATATACATCATTGGGATTTTATTTCCATTTTTTCAGGACAATAACACACAGGGTGGGAATATTAGCTGTTAGCATCAGGAGGTCTGCGGCTGCCTAAATTGCAGGATGTGTCCTTTGCGCGGTCCGGCCACCTTGATTGAAAGGCCAAAACCATCCCAGCGCACTTGCACAATGACAGCATTAATAAACTAAGGTATAAATCATCTTGGGGAAGCACTGCATGATTGGTTGCCAAGCGGATTCAGCACGTGCTTCTTGTGGGGCCCCCCACCAGTCTTTGGGGTGGGGAGGTCTGGTGACTGCTAGTTAATGAGGCCCAAAGAAGGTTTGTTTGTGCCACCATGCTACTTTGCTTGTTATCCCAGGGAAACCAATCAGTTTCATTCACCAACCCCCCATTAAAAAAATGCCCAGAAATTTTAACCCACCCCTGAATCCCATCTGTTGCAGATCCTTCGCATGCAATCAGAGTCTTGCCCGTTCGTTACACCAGACCAAAAGGAAAGCACCATTCACCCTTTGAGTTTTGATGTTTTGTAATATTATTTTACCGGTAATGTTGTTTGGTTAGAAAATGCATATGATGTTGTGCAGAATCCCCTTCAGCTGCATTCCTACGACATCAGTATGGAATCTTGGGCTATTTGCTGTATAATTCCTCAGCTAACATACAGCCTTACCCTTGTGAAGATTCTTTGGCTGATACAGGATTGCATGGTTTGTTTTTAACACGCTCTTGTTCACAGCAAATAAGATAGATCAGTTTTCTGAGGCTAAGCCATAGACAAACACGTCTGTGTTAGTGTATCAGTGTGTTGTGCTTTGTGGTTATGGAAGGAAGGCTCATTTTGGCTAATGGGGCACCAGGATGTAAAGCAGAAGAGAGATCAGCTTATGGCAAGCATTCATCCCAAACACTTGCTCACATTTCCAGTTTCTCCCTCTGATATTTCCTGCCCGCATTTACTGTGGTGCCACAGAAATGTGCTACCCAAGCAGTGTCTACACAAACACAAAATCATTTCTACTGACTCCAGTTTCTTCTTTTTTAAATGTCAAGGACATCATAGATCATTAGGACTAGTAAGACCTTAAATGATCTAAATAGTAAATTTAAGTATCTGAATAATTCAAAACTTATACAAGTAAGTGAATGTTTTAATGCCTACAAAATATTTAAGTAAAAATTAAAGTATTTTGAAAGCACTGCAACACTCACCAAGAGAATCGGAGCAGAGAAAATTATGATAATGATGATATTTCGAGGCTCCGTCTTCTGCTAAAATGTCTTGCAATTTCCGTCTAGATGTCAGAAATGTGCATAAACCTTGTTCTACCAATAGAGGGTGACATTTATCAACATTATGTCGTGGTGCGTTTTGGTCAATAAAAGAAACTTCTAGCTGATTTCTAACCACTCTTCCTGGTCAGGGTCACAGGGGGCCTGGAGCCTATCATAGGCAGCATAGAACACAAGGTGAGGCGCTCCCTGGACAGGATGCCAGTCTATGATACGCCACATGCACCCACAATCATATTCTACAGGCAATTTAAAAACATCACTTGGCATAGCTGTATATCGTTGGACTCCAGGAGGAAGCCTGCACCACACGAGGAGAACATGCAAATTCCACACATAGAATGTGGGATTTGAACCCATTTCCCTGAAGGCATGAAGTAACAGAGCCACCCACAATTGTTAATAAAAAAATTGTGAGGAATAATAAAAAAAAAATAGTTGCATTACCTAACTGTTAAGTATTTGAATTCATTCACCAACATTTATAAAAAGCATATAATACAAATGATTTATAATGTTTTCAGGTGTCCAGTTGAGTGAATCCTTAACCCGCACATTGACCTAACAACCTCACATATTCCTCCCTGTATGTCCATCCCTTCTACTGGTTTTCATATTGATATGCAGCCCATAATATGTCACAGAGGTGTGATTTCTCACCATCTTGACCCCTTGTTCGTACTGGACAGGTTATGAGTCACTGGTAGGGCAGGGAGCCTCCTGATAAACACGTGTGGAGATTGTTTAAAGTCATGTTGGGTCCAGTTCTGCCTTCCTTCCACCACTTACACATATTACAGGCATCAGCACCATTTTCTGTCTAGGGTGGGAGACCCTGTGTACTAAGAGCACTCAACTTAGGAGTCTACTTTGCCAAAGCAGCCAAGTTTCAGGAACCTGGTGATGCGTGTTGGGGCTCTGAACACCATGGAACTTTCATCCTTTCAACTGCTGAATTTCATCCTTAGGGTTTAAAAAAAGCCATCTGCTAACTAGAAACTGCAATTAAAATTAGACTGCACAAAGGCAGCCATATCTATCAGCCTCTCTCTAGCAGGCTTAAGTCTAAAAATTAACAGGGACATTGTGGCTTGGGACAAAACCCAGAGCACAGCAGCCCCTCTCCAGATGTCCCTCACGCTCTGAGACCTTCGTAACCCTGACGGGAGCACTGGAGTGTTAGAAACCCAGTATGATGACATCATACCACAGCAGCCTTGTGCGAGGTAACACTTCAGCACTAAATCCTGAATTAAGACATGAAAAAAGCAGAGGATTGCGTTTCATCTCTGTGGAGCAGAGTTCAGCCAACCTCCTGTCCCACTCCCAAACTCTTGCTGTTCTTGTCTGCAGGTTAGTCTGTGACATGGCAGGAGGTTTTCTTTGGCTTGCTTGGCTTGGAAGGAAAGGGCCTTTGGCCTGTCTGCTCTTGTTTGGGTTGCTGGAACCTCCTGTACCACTCCTTGATAAAGGCCCAAATGGAGCCCACATCCTTGTGACAATAAATCTGTCCCCACCCCCCCAGTGCCTTCTGACTTTTCACAAGGTGCTGGCAATTTTAACACTGGGCCGCCATCAATGGTGCCCCATGGAGCTTACACTGTGTGCTTTGAAGGCCGCTTCCTGTTTCCGCAAGGAAAACTACAGACTTGCCAATAGTCTATAAATATGTATTGATCTCGCATAGAAAAAGAGACACCGCTGCCTGGAACAGGTTATGCCTGTTGTTTCTGCTCTAAATGAAAGAAGTGTTCCTAGCTTTCTACCACTTTTCTACCTTTCACACTCTCACATAAGAATATCTTGTCGGCAAAATGACAGATGACTTGATCCTGCAGTGAAATGAATAGTGTGGCTTTGCAAAGCCAAGAAAAGCCCAGGAGCAGGTAGCTTCTTGCCCTCACAGTCACACAAACGTGGTCACCACTATTCTGGAGGAGCGGCTTAAGACCGACTTAAGCCACTTTCTGTGATGCCAAAGCAGACTTAAACAATGTGCAGCCGTCATCATAGAGCCAACTAAGACCTGAGTGAAGATGTGCCAGGTGAGCATCATAGGGGAGATGAAGATCAGGCACGGATCAGCAATATGGCAGCTCTCATCTGGTTGTCAGCCTGACCTCATTCTACATGTTGTTGACTCAGGATCCAAAAGAAAATTCTGGCTAAACCCTGAGCAATTGTTAATTTTGTGGAAGATACGGGGAGAGTTGCCCATTGGTTATCTGCATCTTCTTTCGCTTGAATGGCGGTTTCCCTTTTGCACCTCGTCACTCGAAGTGTCACCTTGCTCCGTGGGACTCACAATCGCTGTTTCTTGTGGCCTTGTGGTGGTGACAGATGTTGCGTATTCCAAAGGAAACTCGGTCTGAATTCCTTCTTGCGGAATGGCAAATGTTGTAACCTTCTGATGAGGTCATAGCATCGAGGTAATCAAAGAATTCTTTGAGTCGCACTGCAAACTAGAAGCAGCGGAGCGAGGTTCAATAGACACACACTGTTTCCTGTCTGTGGCTGGTGTTGCGCTCGCAGCCGGAATAACACCGCAAAGACGGGAAACCGGTCCAACCGCAGGCATGCCTAAGAGTGCCGTGGTGGGAGAGCTATTTGCTGACGAAAAAAATCACAAGGTAATCAGACCGTAATTTTTGTAAATGGTCTCTAGGGGAAATTGAAGGGGAGGGGTTGGAATTAAGGAAAGAATTAGCCTTCATTCTGTCTAGACACAGGTCAGAATAGAGGTCAAGCAGAGCTCTTGGGTGCTGTTGACTACGGCACAGTCAGCTTGTAGCCAGTAGGGGGAGCCCTTGTTTGAGTATGCAGTCCCAAATGCTGCCGACCATCTGCCTGTCTCTCTGTAGTCTCATTTCCATCAGAAGGCCCTTCCTGTTATCTGTCATATGAGAGACTAAGCAGGAGGCAACAACCTAGTCAGAATTTGACATTGTTAAGCATTGTTAAGGTGCTAGCCCATAAAAAGAATGATCTACTCTGGCACTCTGTATGCCTCACCTCACGTCAGAAAGCTGATAGGTGCAATTCTTGCAGAATGCCCCACCACGAAGCACACCATACCAAGAAAGCACTCATTTACAGAATCTTTCCAGACAGATCTTTACGCCTGAAAGTTGATAGTGCTGTAGACCGACAAGATACTAATTAGATTAACACGAAATGATTAGACAAATGCGCATTTGGGACAAGGTCCCTGATATGATCCAGACTAGTGCAACTCTAGCCATTCTTTTTCTCTGGATAGGTGGTTTTACCTAATTATATCTAAAAGGATCTAATACCCGCTCTCAGTTGCTGTTTTATTAAGTGTCCTCCTTCGAGCAGCACTGTTATGCAGCTGTTTCCTGGAATTGGAATGGATTCCACTGGAGAATTTTACGCCGGCCAAACAGACGGACGTAAACCATGACCCGAACCCAAACTGTGGCGGTTCTTCTCCTTCACCCTTCATATGGACACCGTGACATTCACACCTCAATCCCACACACTGGCACCGAACAAGGACTTAATCATACCTGCTACTTTTCACATCCCCCTTAAATGAGACATTGCTGTTTTTCACAACAGAATGGCACCCCACAGAAGCAAGGGAAATATTTGTCCAAGAACCATCTGAGGAGATCACTGCTGTTGTCCTAACAGGAACTGCTTCTGTAAGCATCATGTTTTAGAGCAGCCTGGACTGGAAGAGTGGCATGGACTCAGTACCCAGCTTTATGATTGGGTCAAGTGTGCCCTGTTTGGCTGGCTGTGAATGGGTCTTAGCAGACTATTGTAATTTCTCACACATTGCTGAACTAAAACGGCCACCATACTTGTTGTCCCAGAGTTTACAGTTAGTTTGGGGTTCATATCAGTACCATCACAGCATTATTGATAAAATAGCAACAACAAGAGCAGTAATATAAGACATTGTATTTACCTCTCAGTTTAACCTGGTACTAGTCAGCTTGAAAATTGTAGGTCAAAGATGCCATCAGCCATTAAAAAGCAGTGGACACTGGAGCCAGTCTTAGCTGTCTGGCTGCCTAATAACAGATCAATCAACTGTGGCATAGTGTATGGAGATGCAGGCGAACCCGATGCTTAGACAAGGCTGGTAACCCTGCTGTTTAGGCTTTGGTCTGTCCCTTAAACAATAATATCACTATTGTATCTGCACTAATATCACCATAAACTGAGATCTTTGTGTTTCTTAACTCATCCGTGCGGTATAACAACGTTGACACCTTCTCACAAATATAATCTCTGTTTTTCCAGCCTGTTACCAGATGTGGCATCAATTATTAATAAGCAGAACAAAATGTTATAAACATCGAGGCACATGTACATATTATTGCAGCATGAATGTGTTTTTGAATTTCACAAGATGTTTTCCTTTTTTAACTCTGCAAAATTTCAAGAGAAACAACACCAAAGGAAGACAAGGTTAACCCCCTCAATGCTATACAATCTGATAGGTATGTGGGCTAATTACCCCAATGATTACACTTTAAATTTACCCACAAACAGAACCAAGAGCCCTGTTCATGCTTCGTTAACAAGTCATTTCATACATTCTCCAGAGAACAGCAATAAAAGCCTAACATGAAGCAGTTGATTAGCAACTGGCAAATAGCTTGTTGGAGGAGGATTTTAAATCTGTGTCATTGTGAATACTGTGGTCCCTGGGCTACTGTGGAGGAGAGCTTGCCAATCATCTGACCAGAAAAACATCCTGACAGCTGTGCAGACACAATGATGTTTTCTGGGCACACCCGAGTCATTGTGTAGAGGCACTGCATGGAACAGCTCCATCTTGTGGAAAGACAGGACACTGCTGTCGAGTCTCTAGCTCAAACTCGCCAACTCACGATCTCCCCAACAGTCACCCTCTGCATTTCATCAAGGTTTTACCCAGAAGGAAGATAGGTGGCTGCTCGCTGTACTTCAGCGGAATTTGGAGCCCAGTGAGCCAGGCCTTAGTCAATACGGTTAACGTTGGCAATGATTCTAGGGGCCTGTATCTGGAAGGTCCCCCACAAAATACATGCCACACTGTATATTACACACAGTTGTATATACTTGGGGGGCCAGAATTCCTGGAGACCTAGAGAAGAGTGGGGGCGTGGGGTAAGTGCTTACGCTCTGCGACCTCCATTCTGAATCCAAAGAAAAACATTACCTCACATGTAATATTACGAACAGGAGGGGGCCACTCAACCCATCAAAGACATTTAGGTTTTTAAATTTATCCAGTGTAACTTGAATTGATCTGTGCCAGCAACAAAAAGAAGCCTATTCCAAATTCCAACTACCTTTTGGGCAAAAAAGTGGTTATTTTTTAACCTTGATTTGAAATTAAATGGTCATACAAAAATAATCTACCCCATCATTACCTTATAAACAGTCAACATATGGTCAGCCTCCTTGTCTCTCTCTCTCTCACACACACACACACACACACACACACACACACACACACACACACAGAGGGCTGGTATGCAGGTGTTCTATATGTTTATCAAGAGCTAATAAGCTCAGTTCTGGAAACGATGGCTGAAATTGTTCAGGTAATGTAATAATTTGCAGGGTTTGGTGTGGTGCTTAAGTGTCCAGTGTCAAAAATGTCAACATGTGAGAAGTGCTGCCCCTCTGAGGCAGGATGCAGAATGTGAACGATCAGCCATGCATTGTCATAAAAACCCAGATGATTTTCATTTGTTGTGAAATGTGGTTTGTTCGGCACCAGTGGTTTTATGTGACATCAGAAGCGAGAACTGAACATGGAACAGTTCTCCCCGTCTTGCTTTACTCAGCTTTTGAAAACTAAGGAGCTGTGAATGGCCCTGAGCCAAATATATGTCTTAACAGAAAATGTGATTGAGAAGCAGAATTTACCAACGTAGCTGTGAACGTCAGATGGAAAATCTGCTGTCTAGTGGCAAGGTTGACCATAGCCAAACTCCTCATTACATACGAGAGCAAGTATATCGTGATGTATTGTTTAATCCTTTGGCTTTGTGTTTTTAGTTTACCAGCAGATACTTTTATCAGAACAGGAGATTGCAGTTGTTTTATTCGAATTTAGAGTTTCTTCTTTACCTTAGCTTATTTTTACCTTGCACACCCAGTCTCACAGTTAAATGCCAACGGACCACATATACATTCCAGACCTCATAAGAGAGTGCTAATTCTTTGACCACCCCTGACAGTCATTATTAATCCCAGTAAGACGCAATGTCTGCACATTGAATGGATACGGTCTTCATGATACACAGGATGATTCAATTTCATGGCAAACACCCTCAATGCCAGTGACTCAGGAGAAATGGAGAAAACACAGTTACACTCCAGACTCTTCTGGTTGGCTTTGTGTGACCAGATCTTATGCTACTGATCATGACTGGTGTCAAATTTAAAACTAAAGTTCTTGCCAACAAAAAGGCTTAGGGTCTCCACACCTCTGTCAAATTACTCTTCTCAGCAATTGTCAGGTTTTTAAGCACTCCCTACCCTCTGGAACCACCCTTACTGCGCTTGTAAGCCCATTGGTAGAACTCCAAGTAAGTGTCAGCCTTACAGAATCTTTCGTCTGACATGGACGAAAAAATTGATTTGGACAAACCTTATGGACCATGAAGATAAATACTAGGAGTTTTGCTCATGAAGGTGAAAGAGAAATAATTTGTCAAAATTTTCCACCCCGCTTGTTAAAAAGATGGCAGATTCCAGTAAAACTTTGATGGACTCAGGATTTCACCTATATTGCATGATTCCACAGCTCCATAGTATTTTCCACAAGAAAGCACACTAAGGTTCCACAGTGTTTATGAGAACATTCTTACTGAGAGCACCATAGAAAATAAACACTGTGTCAAAGACACACATCTGAGTTAGCATTTCTCTGCACGCTGGGTAGACATGCTAAAGCAGTGGGAAACTGGTTCGCAAGAAGCAGGTTGTGGACTATGTTGATACTGATCTACTGATTTATTGACTGGCAGAAGTTTGTTTTTCTTGCTTCTGTCTCTTTCTTGCCTTTTTTCCCTCTCCCTCTTTCTCTTGTATAAACAGCTGAGAGCAAGGAATGAAATCACAAAGCCCAAAACAAACAAATCGATAAATCTGAAGTCAGAAGAGCAGTGCCTCCCAAGACCCCCAGGACTATAATTTGATAGTATGTACCATTTGCAGTTGTCAGGGTTAATCCAGTACAACCATTAGCTCTCTTGGGCCCTTATTAGAAGAAGGGAGTGGGACATTTCCTGTGGAGTGCTAACTTAAATCGGCCATCTAATGAAATGCATGTTAAAGGTCTTGCACGTACATCATCTCCCTATAAGACTCTTTAAAGGGCAGTGATGGAGAAACTTCCTCCTTTGTTTTATTACCATTTGCATACACAATTACAACAAGATAATCCACCACAGTCATAGTTAAAGACTATGACAAATTTAGAGTCACCAGTAACCAGTAAGCCTTATCATCCTACAGTGTTACGCTCTTGTGGAAGTGCCCCAGGCAACATATACGTGAAGAGGGGAGGATTTGCGCAGACGGGGCTGGGACTGAATTCAAAGCCACAAGCCTGAACAGACACAGTACCCCTAGATGACCACTGGGAAGAGTATGAGAACAGCCATATGCACAGATGACCTCCTGCAGAGTGAGGGACCAAAGCAGCTTCACCTGCCTCAACAGAAACCTAAAACCTGCTGATAATGTGCCTCTACAGGCTCTGCCGTTTGGAAGCTGGAGGAACTCCTACTGTTACTATGTGTTCATCAGAAAGTCTTTCACCGATGAGCTCTGACATCTACGCATACAGCATGTGCGAAAGTCTGGGAGGAATCCACTTCCTGCATTATATACTGGAAGAGGAAACACTTCCGCCGCAGTAACTTTAGGTTACTGCTCTGAACTGACGTGATGAACCTGGCCTACAGTAAACCATCGCTTCTCTTCTGTGCAGGCTGTATGTGGTGACATTCGTCATCAGCTACTTCTGACACCACAACTCTGACCTTGTGTGGTGAAATTAGCTCTCTCACCCACTAAAGTTCAATAAGCATGCCACCTCCACTAAAACTGGGTACTCAGGTGGTGATGGAAGCCCTTGAGAAACAACGGCCCACTGCAGGGGCAGCTACTGCTCGTCTCGCTCATGTAGGCTTGTGGGTAAGATGTCCACATGGCCCTTTGTCTGAGTGGCGCTCGTATGTCACTGTGCCTTCACTCCATGTTAGATGAGACATCACGTACCTTTAGCAATGGCTGAAACACTTTCCACACTCCCGTCTGAAGTCAACTGTGGAAAATTTCCCTGTTTAGTACAAAAACTGACAGATTGGCCACAGCAGTATGGAGGGAGTTCATTGACAAATGTGATGTTTGCCAGTAGCAACAGGGAAGGTCGTGTCATTCTGGCAATTTCTAGCATTCTTTCTGTGAATCAAATTAACTACACAATGGATCAATCATTTCTCCTCACAACTGAATAAGATTTCCTGGAGATTTCTCAGAGTAAAACTGTGGGATGATCTGTCAATGCAGACAACCAATATGGTTTCTACACAGCATCCATTCAAACCATACATCATTTTGCTGAGAGAAGTTCTCTCCCTCATTACCTTCATTCCATCAACCTCTTAATGTCTTTGCTCATATAAAAACACAGTGAAAGTGATTAGTGGGTCTGATCACTGTCTTTCTGGAAAACTTTATAGTCTTGTAATGCAAAGGGCATGAATAAGAAGCTCTCGAAACATGTGACTCCTACTAGGAACCAAAAAATGGAGCCTGAGCTGCTTTACAATGATTTTCTACCCTAGCGTCATCCTTTTTACCATCTCGACACTGCCTCTGCAAATGGGCTCTCCTCACAGACATTCTGGTATTAAGTTCCTTTTCGTGTTTTGGCTGAAGAATCTTGGACGCCTTTGCCAACTCACCCTTAACCCCATTCCCAGCAGGGTTTGGTGCCTATGTCTCCTGACCCCGCTCACATTCTGTCACCAAACTGCAAAGGAAAGTGACCCCACATCCCCCCCCATCTCAGACACCCCCTATTATAACGCCAAGCATAATGGAATGCACTGGAGGAACCATACTCAAACCAGTGACCCTCACACGGTCTCTAACAGTCCTGTTCTAACAAAATCTCCCAAGAACCACCCCCCAGGGTTGCTCCATATCTCTCCTTGGCGGAGGAAAAGGTGTCACAGGGCGTTGCCAAGCAGTGGCGCCAGGAACGGTTGCCAAGCAGTAGATGTACTGTACAAGACTACACCCTGATTGCTACAAGCCAGGTGTCCATCACATGTGAAGGATGGGAAGTATGTGAAGGAACCAGAGGTAAGCTTCAGAACAAATGGTCATCAGATAACATAATGTAGCTGGACTGTTCAACTATAAAGCTGTAAAATCATGTACATTTGCAATATTTAGCCTAAATATATTGTTATATATTTAGGTTCAGTACAATAAATTTTTAATTTAATCCTCAGGAGGTATCTTCATAAATTCAATGATGCATAACATTTCTGGACTGATTTACTATTTTTACCGCAGTGAATATTTCCATGTCTTTCAGATCTGTAAATTCTTAAAGATTCATTCAGGCTTACCAGCAATATCTGTATGTATAATATTTGAAGGCAAATCATTCAAAGAAACAGAAATTCTGTATTACGAGCCTGAATGGTTTTTTAAAGAAGCTTCTTTAAATTGCCAAATTCCATGCAAATCCGTGGTGGTATTGTGACGATATTTGTTGAAAGGACACAAAAAGAGACGTGAAATATTATGCCTTGCACCATATTTTACTCTTTTAGATGAAAGGTTAATCTATTGCAGTGTGATGGGCATGCAATTCTAATCTGCAAAAAACATAAATAACAAAGCCAAAACCAAACGCAACCAGGAACATTTTTTTATCACGACAAAAACAGTACAGAAGCACTAAAGGAGAAGGCAGGTAAGTGAATTCAGGGTGACCTTGGTCACAGGAGAAAGGTAGAGAGGCTCACGTTAATGCTGGATCAGTTAGATGTTAATAACGATTACAGTAATGACGGTGAGTATGGACTGCATGTACCTACCTTTGTCAGCGTGAGGCCGTGTCAGTGGAAGGGTTGCTTTGGGCTGAGGACTCTGAATAACAACAGAGTACATGGACTAAGTTTTTATGCATAGGTGGGCGGGGTCAGAGCGATCTGAGGAGGCGGACTGAGTGACAGAGTTTGGGGGAGGAGGAGAAAAAACGAACGAAGAGGAGAAGAGGCTGAAACCAAAGAAATTCAATGAGAAAGAGAAAGAGTGAAGAAAAAGAACGTGTCGTGTTGGACGTGACGAGTGTTTGCAAGTGTGTGAATTCTGTGCGTATGTGAGTAGATCGGTTAGCTTAGAATGAAGAAAAACAGATCATAAGCATCTATTATTGGGGAAGAGGATGGAAGTGCATGATAAAGGTGTGTCTGCCCTTAACGGACAATCTCTCTGTCTGCTAGGCAGAGGTAAGCTTTCAGTAGCAAAGAAACACATTTCCTCCAAACACATGAATTTCTTTTGTGTGGTGATGCACCCTGATTTTTATGACAATGGTTTTTTTTTTTTTATTTGTTTTTACAAAAGTTAAGAATTTATTGCTTCTTGGTACGTTAGGTTGTTCACTAAAGCTGTTGAGGGGGTCAAGTCAGCATAAATCACAGTTGCTTTGTTGTCACAAAGAGAGCCTTTGGATATCTTACCATCTTACTGTTTACTTTCACTTTCAAAAAATTAATATACATCTGTTTTAGCATACCTCCTGTTTGTGGTTTGGGGGCATTTAGGCTAATTTATATATTGAAGGTCAGGGAATTGATCCTTCCACACCTCCAAGAAGTCATTTCATCATCCAGCAAAGTTTATTGTAACCAATGACACGGTGATTACTCCTTGAGCATGGGGGTGTGGCTAAACGTCAATGACGCAGAGTCCCTTTAAAAATGCGATGCAACCTAACTAAATTACAACAAACCGGCCATCACATCACAGATCTCTTCACATATCTGTGGTCATTTTACCATATGAATCTAGCTTGCCAGAAATCTACAAATACTTACAGTCCCAAATTCCTACTAAGTTCTTAAATTTAAAAGCTGTTAAGGACATTTATTAGCAAGGTTGAGGCCATTTTTGTCCTTTCCAATTAACTGTTATTGACCTAGAACAGTTAAAAAGTCATTGTCCATATTTTCATCGCGAACTAGTTGTCAACACTTGCTAATCAGTGGCCTCTGCTGCTGAAGGTTTCATATATGTATGTAAATGGTTCACAACAGAGATTATATTAAAACAAATACACTGACTCTTTGGTATTTTACACAGCAGAACAGAAAGGTCCTCTCACTTAAATCTCTATGCCACATTGTTCTTGTTTTTTGACTGCTGCTGTAATTTCTTCAGCAAAAATTCCTGTTGTTTGATTTTTTTTCCCTCTTTAATCTAGAAGACTGGCTTGTAAAAACAGCATTTAAAAATTTTGTGGAATGCAGGTATATAAAGAACATTAAAAAGGATATCTTCTGTATCTCACTGACTTTAAATTGTAAGTCTAATTTTACTTGGTCATATATATTAAATCAGACAATCTCTTTAAATAACTTGTCATGTTGGTCCAGTTTAAGAGCCACTTTTAGAACAATTGTTTTATGAGAAGGCTTTTTCCACTTTGTATGATTTTTATTTATTCATTCATGTAAAAAAATGATTTAGAGGCAAAATGATGGAGAAGATAGCAGCAAAAAGATGAACCCATCTAATCTACTTAGAATAGGATCATTTCACAGCCACATGCATAAAAATATGCGTTCCTGTAATTTCAGGATTATTAAACAATATCATATCAGCCATTGGGTCCTCTCCTCCATTGATAACATGAAGATGGAGCTTGGGAGTGTTTTTTCCAGTAATCAATGATAGTTTTAGCATGGTACAAGGGGCTGCGAAAAAGTGTAATGTCCTCACATCATCCAAGAGGCATGAGTGGGATTTTGAGTTTGGCACGGTGGTCAGAGTGGAGAATTGTTGTGAAACTGGACCCCGAACCCGTGACAGAACAAATCACACACGCTGTTATAATTCATAGACCTCAAGGGTAGTACAGTTAAAGAAGAACATGCTATCAACATTCCCCAACCCTGCCTAAAAAACGCAACTTCATGTGAATTTATTAATGTTATTGCTGTTTGAAATGCCTATTGTGATGGGAAAATCCATCAATATTCACATTAGGTAATGCTTTTCTTTGGTTATGCCAAACACCTTTCTGAATTAGACATCTGAGTTTAGAAATTCTCCCTCATCTGTATTAAGGGTTGGCAAGCGATTCCTTTCCCATAACAAATATAATTTATTCAGTAACTTTTCTTGTATTTATATTATCAAATATAATGGTGTTGGAAATTCTGAACTGCGAGAATTGAGGCATTTGAACCATTCATAGGCAAACATTTTCTTTTTACTGCAGGTAATTGAATGAGAGGTAAAATGGTATGAGGTCATCACATTACCAAGAGCCGTTGGTTAAGCTGAAGAGAGAGCATAGAAGAAAAAGTCATCATACTAAATTATCCTTATTTATTTCCAAATTGGGTGCGAATTGTTTTTTGTGACTGGAACTTTTGAAACCAAGCGTTTTGTCATTACATGCCCCAGATGTGCTTTATTTATTTTGTGCAAGGGTTGAGGGCCAAACCTGGGTAAGAACTCAGGTGTGAATTCCTGCCCGTTTTTGTCCTGTCATCTCTTGCTATGGAAAATATTATTTTTTGGTTTTATTGGGTTGGGAACCTGGAATTATTTGTCTGGAAATCATTGTAAGAACTGCTAGATGAAAGATATAACTGTAAGTACTCACATCTGTTGGGTTTCTTGGTGTAAATGAAGGCAAAATATGTAGTTTAGACGAACTAATGAATGCGAGTGGAGAGCCAGAGTTACACAGAGAGGCTGATGTGTGTGACGAGGGGCAGCAGGTAATGTAGCAGTTAAGGTGGCTGGAGGCGTGGTTCAAATGTTCTGGGGCCAGGTAGGGCAGGCATGTAGAGATGACAGTGTATTCACACAGTCAGTAACATCAGTAATGTCCACTTTCAAATCAACACTGGTGTGTTAAAGGTGCCATATGGCAATTCACAAACGTTGGCCTCGTGTTTCTTAATAAACTCTTAACGGGTGTGTTTTTATTCAACCTAAATCTCATTTACTGTTAAAAGATGCTTGCATCCAGAACAATAGATGGATCCAGAGTAGCCAAAAAAGAAAACATTGATACAACAAACGGACACAGGTGAAGGAAAACTGGTAGTCAATTTATCTTGCATCATGTATTTGGATCAGGTAGGTGGTTCAGCAGTTCTGACAGATTCTGGGAGTTTTTCCACCAAGGAGGATGGGAAAAGCTGGGATGAGAGGGAGAAATGAACTGGAATGTATGAAGACCATAAACTGGACAAGAGGCTCTTGAATCACCAAAGCTGCGCTCTTTCCTTGTGTGACCTGGAGAAGTGGTGTTTATGAGATGATCGTGCAGAATGTAGGAGATGAAACATTTTTATATTTGAGGTCTGGAAGGAGGTGAGAAAGTTCATGAGTTTGATGCTCTCGTCACTTGGAGTCATAGGTGGAGAAGTTTGTATCAGTACCAGAGATGGAGAAGTCCGCAGGAATGTGAATGAATGTCTCCTTGGAGGGGTGGTGATTCAGATGATGGCAGCAAGGATATCTCCCAGATGTGCTGGAAGGGAGAAGAAGAAAGTAACTGCTGAGTATTGTTGGTCTAGGAATGATGTGAAAAAATATGGCGGAGGTTATTAAGCCTAGATAGCAAACTTCATATCTAACGCCTCATCGGGCTGGGCATTCTGATAGTCCTGAGTGTATCCACAGAAGGACTATGCCTTAACAAATGGCACGGCAACACAAATCTAGTTCTAAATTCCATCTACAGAAATACTATACAGATGTCAGCATTTGAGTAGAGACTGGAAAAAAATTCCCCTGGATAATTACATTATGATGGATATTGTGTCTAGAAGATTGATGTCTGTAGAGTCCCATAGTTGTCGAGGCCCACACATTCAAATGGAAACCCCATTTTAGTTCTCAGTTGGGGTCTACCCTTATTGAGATCACTGACCCGGGTCTAGTTTGAGTACCCCAGGGTTGTCAAGGGAAATTTCAGCTGTCTAGTTTGGCCACAACCTGAATGCATTTTCCTGTAAGAACATTCTATGGCACTTGTACTATTGAGCTTGATTACATGAGGTCTGATGTTTACATGACTAGCTTAGACATTTCGATGACTTGGCAATTTTCAGACAACTGTCAGTCCCATCGTTTAATGGACTGGCCTACTTGTTCTACCCTGTTATTGCATTTTTACTGGCCAGTGCTCTGAATCCACCACGGTTCTGTTGCACCGTGGCCTTCCAAGCAACCATATGGATCTCACTAGGCAGCACAGCAGACAAAAACATCTGGAAGATGAAAGGATGTTACTGGAGCTTTTCAGAAGTTGACAGGATGGATCATGGGTTATTGAGGCAAGCTTCAGAAAGACTTATCTAAGAGTCCAACCTACACTGCTTCTCTTATTCAATGGTAACTGTGTTCAGCTGGCTGTTGGATGTTCTCTCAAAATTATTCCATCTCCTCAATTTCCCCTGACATGCTGAACTTTGCCTTGACATTCCCAGTGCCAAATGACACGTACAATCTTCTTTTAGATCCATCTCAGGGTTGCATGAATAATAAAAAAAATATATATCACCGGTGATTGTGTTTTAAAATGTAGAATGACCAGAATTAATCTGCTAGGTGGAAATCAATCGCAGAGTAACTGTCTGGTTTACCATAGGTCATAATTCCTTATTAATGCAATGCAAAAAAATGCAACAAAATATGTCCCATACGTGACCCAGTGAGAAGGCTAAATTCACTGGAGACTTCTTCAAAGTCAGAGATACTTTTAAAATAAAAATATCTTAGCTTCACACCCGTGGGTAAACAGGGTGGCATGTTCCAGATCCCCTGCTTGAGCAGAACTGTGGTCTTTATTGGTTCACGTAGCTAAGGCAACTCAGTGAAGCTCAGTCAAGTCGCAGTCAGCTCAAAACCGCATCATTTGTGTGTCACTGTGATATTGCCACCTGATGTGCTTTTTCATCGGTCATTTGGCACAACCATGTTGGCTTAAATTAAAAGTCTAGGTGAATCCCTTGTGCAAATTAAATATAGGCTACGCATTTTTGATTATTGTTTGATTTGTCCTTTAAAGCGCATCATTTCAGCACATGGCAGAAGTTCTTTGAAGGACTGAACATACCCTGGAAGGGGTGTTTATCATTTCACATTCACACTTTTCAAATGGAGTGGCACAGTTCTGTTGATTAGTCTAGAGAAAAACAATCTATTGGTGAATGGAGTAGATACTGTATAAACATTTGTGAAGTTCGAAGGCTCTAACAATGTGGGATTCATTAATGATGCGTTCAGGGGATTTCTAATTGCTTTCTAATTGCATGGAAGTAAGCCAAAGTTTCAAGGATGGTGCAGAGTATTGGGCAATTTGCTTCCGTGCACATTCTGTTGGAAGGTATTTTGGCTGTGGTGTTGCTGGTGGGGGGATTGCACTAGCTGGTTATTGTGTGAGAAATGGGCTACATTATGCGTATTTTTCATCATTCTGTCATAAGGAAATTGTTGTGTAGACGTAATTGATCTGATTGATGACGTTCGCTCATTTCTGTGGTTGGGCACCAAGGAGAAAGCCAGCAGAATTGTAAGCATTTGGTTCAAACTGAATATAAGAGTTATCAAGGATGTGCATGCTGGGAATGTGGAAGGGTCACATGACCTTTGTTATCGTTCTGTTTCCGCATCTGGGAAAGTGAGAGCGGAGGATACATCACCCTCCCCACACATCACATATACATCTCTTATATCCTACTCTCTAATTCCTTGGAATCAAATGTCAACATTCTTCCGTACTGTAGGATTTTGCAGGTTCTCAACACTTATCATTCACTGTTTTCCTTTCCCTGGTGCCTTTCAAAGGAGACATTAGGAGGGTGTCTTCAAGGATGGACCCTACCATAGTACTCTGAGTGAAATACAAAACCTGAATTGCATCAGTAAAGAATCCGGTTAAATAAATGAGTAAAATCAGCAGCTATATTAAGTAACCAACCAAACGTGAATAATAACTGGAGGTGTCTAAAGTTCCATAGAATTGTCTTACTGAGTGCATGAAGCAGCTCTGCTCTGAAAGTGACCACTACCGTGACCTGTGCTATGAGGTAACTCAGCTCAGACCTCCCTGGGAATCTCAGCAATTCCACAGTGGACAGTGGAAGGCGGGCAATTAGCCCTGGGCCTCCTGTTTGCTCGCTAAACACTCTGAGTTCACAGCGTCTGCTTCGATGTTTGTCATTAGCAGTGAGCAGAGGCAGCAGAGATCCATCGTGTGCCATCAGAGAAACCCTCAAAAAGATTATTTCCTTGTTACACCCTTACAGAGCACAGCAATCCTAATTCTAGTTCTGGTGGTGGTCCCTTTCCAGTGATGTGTGGTACCGGTCTCAGGACATGGGTCAGCAGTCAGGACTCATCACTGACCTCACATATTGTCCCACCTCCCTCGTGTCCCATAGAGAGGCTCTGGAATTCAGTGAGTATACAATGATCTCAGTAACAGAAATATTGTAAAGTATGACCTTAGGTAGTAGGGGTTGTGACCTGAGGTGATGGGTGTAAACACGTGTTCTACTACCACAGGCGAATCCCAATATTCGCTGCTTTTATTCATCATTCAACAGATGGAATCTAAAAAGTATGATCGGCTGGATTATTCTGAGTTGACTTTTTTGCCCATTTCAACCATGTATGCAGTGTTTCCCAGAGATCCTGGAGATGAAGGTGTCAGACCTTCACTGAGTCTTCCTGAACCGGAACGACATTCTGTCTCATAGTCAGGGTGGTCTGCTGCTATGCTCTGCAGGTTACAAACCCCCCAGGGGAACTTCAGACGTGAGATGGTTCTTCACTGCTCTCCACACTTACAGACGGGACGCTGTCAGGGAGTAATTCTCATGTATGTTTCACTGTAACAGATTCCTTGGGGGGGAGGGGGGGTCTGAAATAGCTCACTTTTCCATTTCATCTTTGGTCTTTTTTTTAATAGCACGGTCAGTCTGTTAAATGGTCAAAACCATCATTTGCTTTGCACCCAATTACAATCCCATATTAGGTGGGGGATTGTTTTTCAGGACTTTTTTCATCTCCAACTCAATACAGAAGGGCAAAATAGATCTCTTCATCCCTAAATACTAGAAAGAAGATCATTCACGATTATTTTTCAGTACCTGTCAGAGAAAAGGCATTGAAGGGTGTTCCAGTGTTTTCCTGTACTATATGTTTGCTGTGATCACTTTAGTCTCCATTATTACTGGTAATCAGAAATCGATATTTGTTGGTAAAAAAAAATTAAAATCAGACGATTTATCGAGACCTAGTATGTATAGTATAATAATAATTTGATACCCTTTATTTTTGACATCCTTTCGTTCAGTTTGTTGTATGGGGAAGTTGTTTTTATTTCCTCAATATGTTCCTTTTGAGACAGACAAGATATGTGTCAGAAGACAAAAATTCTAAATACCAAAAAAAAATGCTCAATTTCTCAACATAAAATATCTAAAGAGGCCAACATTGAAGTCCAGTGGGGGCGTCATTCCAGAATATGCTGCAGTGAGTATGAGCCCAGACTGTGTTGAAACTGGCTGTGTGATGGTCACCTTAGGAAAAGAGGATTCTTTCTTAATTCAAGGTTCAATTTTCAAATGGAAAAATGGTGCAAAATGAAATATTCCTCACATGCCTAGAATTTCACTATAATCTGAGGTTGGGCACGAATGACTATAGCCTGCTAAATGCAGCCCTGGCTCTAGATGATGCATTGCATGTTTGCAGGGGTATTTGCACCTCAGTGAGCATCAGTGAGTCCATGCAAGTATGTGAGCGTGAGTCCATGTACTTGCAGGGGCAATTACACGCCTGGCATGGTTCACATGAGCTCACATGACCTCCATTGTACAACTGTTGGAGGGAGGGGTTTTGCACAAATAGATGCTTGACTCACTCACCCTGACTGATGTACCATGTGTGGTACAGTTAACAAAAACACACAAAGTTATTAACATAATGTAGCACCATCTCTATAAATGAAGAATACATTAATACAATATATATAAGCTGTAATAAGTGTACATGCAGTATTAAACACCATAAACAACTTATAAGAATATAAAGCATCATCATAAACAATTAAAGCTGTGAGTCACCTTTATTGTATATATAAATATTTTAAATAGCACAAAACAGAGTTTTTTTTCATTTAAAGTCATGTTGTTTTTACAGCTTTAAAATGTTCTCCTAGATTGCTTACACATCAGCCTTATCCTGACCACAGTATTTTTACGAGGTACAATTCTTCATAGTTCAAGCTAATTACAAAGCAAATCAACATATTTGCTGGTCCCTCCAAGGATATTCTTACATGTAAGGTAAGCATGCAGGAGGGATTATCTTAGACCTTTACTCAGCACAAGTTACTCATTCAGTTAAGTTAGTGGCTACCAGACTATGGGAAAGGGATTGTCGTGGCAAAGAACGACAATGGCAGGAAGCGGGCGTTCAGGGTGGGACATGATGGATCGTGAAGCTTGCAGAGGTCTATGTGTTTGCAGTTGTGGTGCAGGCCCTTGCTGCCTGTATAGCTGCCTCCCTGTATAGCTGCCTGGTACACGAAGCCTGGATTTTGCACCCTGATGTCGTAGAAAAGGCCTGGGGTTTCGAGAAATCTATCCCACTATGCCATGGGTAAATTAGTAGCCTGGAACATTACCTGTGGTCCTTGACTGGAAAACTAGGTATTCCTAGCAGGGTCAATTGTATCTGCGTGGGGTTTTAGACCTTTCCTATTTGAAGTTTAAGGTTTTTCTCAGCTGTTTATAACATCATAGTCAGCCACCTTGATCTCTCTGTCAGCTGACTTTGAGTTCCATCGGCAGACCCAAAGCCATAGAAAATGTGTTGCCCATATGCCCACCCATATTCCAAAATTCAAACCACAAGGTAGAAATGCTGAAGCACTGTTCACGGAGTACATTCTAAGAACACGTCAAAATGTTTCGCTATATTACAATGGGATTATGCTATGTAACATTAGACGTAATGTGCTTTTCAAGTGCTGAAGTGGTAAGATGTCATTCGTACGCACAAATGTTGCTATATAAGCAAACAGTCATGGTGGAATCATGGGGAGTTAAGCCAAGCTTCATTTGGTGAAGACAGAGCTGGCAGTAGAGAAAGAAAAGCATACAAGATAGACCCCCCACTCCCACCCACGCCCCCAGGGAATCCCTTTCAAATACGGTACATGATGGCCAGGACCTTTGCCATGTGGAGGTCAGGTTTCACATCTCTGTCAAACAGCAGAACTCGTCTTTTCATACTAAGAGCTTACTTGGGGGGGGTTGCTGGCTGCGAAGGCGTTGATGTCATGAAGGCTACCATTTTTTAATGCTGACTTCCCTTACATTGTACATCCGCTCTCTTTGCTCCACCTCACCAATCACTCTTTGTCACATTTACTGCAAGGGTGGAAATTTTTTCTCCTGTGGTGTCACTTCAGGATTTTGGGGTCCTTTTCAACTAATTTTTCACCTCGAGAACCAAATCAGCTTCGATCCATCATCATTAGATCATGCTGTGAAGAAAAGCAACGTGACTTAAATGTCAGGCACCTTTATGATTGTTTCAGTGTCAGAGCCTGCTTTCCAGAAAAATTCACAAATATTCACTGTTCATCGAGGGGGCCTCTATAAAAGTCAGCCATACATTTAGTTTTTTGGCACAGCAGGGCTGCATGAAACCAAATTCACAATACATAAAGCTTTTAAAACACTAGAGAACAGTTGCCAGAATGCTGGAATATCAGAAACATTTTGAGATTTATTCGTGTGACAATCCATCATGTTTAATGGCCCCACAGTGGATCTCTGCGTGAGCAAAGGTACTCGTGATCTTCAACTTAAGCATGTCTTAATTTCATCCTGGATGGATTCTAATCAAGAGCAGGAATCACCGAGAGTTCAGGCTTTCATCACATTCTGGACTGTGGAGGCCTACTGGAATTTTTACCATGGTGTCTCCAAGCAACAGCCTTTCAAGTTTTTTTTTTTACCGTGCTTGGTTCACTCTGCTCAGTGCTTGTGATGTCAGAGGGTAAAATGGAAGCATTTGCTTAGTAGGTGTGGTTCACTGCTTTCGTATGCTGGTGTCAATTTTTGCATTTTTGTGAGGCAGACGTGTTGGTCCACCTTTTCACGTATGGGAAACATCATCGTTGCCCAGTATCACATGCTGTTTATTCAGTCTTTCCCTGTTTGTAAAAGGATGGAAAACGGTGAACGGTAACAGACATTTCCTGTGCTTAGCCAATGGCTTATGTCAAGAGTGAGGTATGAGACTCACAGTGAGGGCCTTTTAAACTTCGAAGGAGGAGCTAGTGGGCTGGTAGCCCCAAAACAGGAGCAGTAGTTGTGAATGAGTCATCTATTCTCCTATGTTTGTTAGCAAATGTGAGTTGTGTTTTATGACGTCACAGCACCAGAGCACAGCACAGACCACAGGCCAAAACTGACCAGAGAATGTGGATTGTGTTCACCACCAAGTACACAAAATGCTCTGCTTGTTTTCCGACATTCGTTCGTGTTCAAACGTCCCTTTCCCAGTCCTCATGGTCCGTGTATGTTTGTTATATTAATGTCTGAGGACTCTGAAGGTTAATAAAGGAATGGGTAAAATTCAAACTTAAAGCCACACCTTTGTGTGCATTAGGAGTAGGAAAAAAACAGCATGGCTACATATGTTCCAGAATATTCCTTGAGGCCTGTGTTTGAAGTGCTTTTATGGTCCTGTAGCAGACCTGCTGTCCCTGTGAGAAACAATGGCTGAAATTTGGTTTCAAGATCCAAGATGAGTGGGCTTACACCACGTCTTAGACACTGTCTGGTTTAACAAACACCAAGTAACTAATGGGAAGTGGGTTAATCCAGTTGGTGATTGATGGCACACAGTAATGTTTTAGACCCTCATTTCTCTTGCTACATTCAAACTTCTTGTACTCTTAGCTCACCGGCTACATCTTAACCAAAATATGACAGATAATAACATCCAGCCTTCCTAGCCTTTCACAAGGGCATGTTGGACAGAGGAACCCAAGAGAGGCCAAGGCTCTACAAAGACTGAATGATTAAAGTGTGCTCTAAACCATATTGACACCACAGTTTCCAGTCTGACCATCCATTGCTTTCTGGAAAGGGTCTGGTGCTTGGCACACTCATCGATAAACCATTTTAGATTAAATGACAAGGTACTACATCCTTCAGAAATCATGAACCTTATAGATGTGGGCCAGCTCATGAGGAATTATATCCTATTGATGAATCTGGAACTGTAACACCATCTGCCAGACCATTCTGTCTCACCTCTGGTCGTGTGCAGATGTGTGGAAAAATAAGCTGGACTCCATTGGACAGAATCCGAGGGATGTGGTTTTAATGATGGGTCAGTCTTCCCCGTTGACTTGCTCCAGTAAAAACAGTCCTCCGTGTTTTCTTTGGTCTTTGTAGTCAGCCTCCCTGGATAAAAGCAGCTGAAGATCGGCTTGATTCAATCTCATCTGGCCTACCGAATGTAAACACATTTTTACCCAGTTTTATTCAGCTACATTTGTATTCAGTTACAAGCTTTCACCAATCTGCCCAATCTTGAATCTCCAACATGGCTCTGCTTGGCTGGCTGATGCCATAAACCTTATGCCAGTGAATTAAAGCATGTCTGTTCCTCCTGGATAACATTGCGTTGAATAAATCCACATAAAATACTGTCTGAGCACCTGTTGCCTCCTTTGCATGTCTTTGGGCATTGGCCAACTTGGGGGGGGGTGGCTAAAAACCTATTTTCAGCCCAATGGACTCAAGCATTCTCTAACCTTGTTCCTTCACCTTTGTTTTGTGTCGTCTCTCTTTCGTGAGCACATATGGAGTAGATAATATCAGAGTTTTCAGACTCGGATTTGGAGACTGTCTCCATAATTCTTTCCTGCCACCAAGCTACACACCGAACGCCCGGCAACCCTTACAACTGTAGGAATGTGGGAAACATAAGAAGACGTGTTTGCTATGTACAATTTAATGGCTGCTTTCTGGTGACACACATTTGACGAATTTGTTGTTTGTGTTTCCACATAAAGATGCCGGCTTCGTTTGTGAGCCCAGCGTTCCACACTGCTTAGCAAATGAGCAAAGTATAACTTGGAAAAACAATACAGACTATGCATACTTGACTGCCAGCAGGATTATGGGAGGATCTATACAGTGACAGACGTGGATTATATAGCCGATTAGAAGGGAAGCCAGAAGAGAACCATTCCTCCCAATAGTGCAGGTATGTTTGGAATGCACTGCCCGCTCAATATTGACTCAGGACAAATATCCACACTGTGTGACTTCAGGGGTGCAGGAGCAAGAGTGGGCAACGTAACATGAAAGGTTAGCTGGTTAAGCATCTTTCTTTTTCTGAGTACAAGCACGTTTACTCAAACAGCTGTTATTACAGTTATTTAGTGATGCAACATTTTAGCTGTGGCATCCTCATCTTCCTCCTAGCATTTCGCACGGCGTTCACTTGCTGGTAAGTCTTTCTGCTGTGGCATCCCAAAAATATAAAAATATTGCTTGGTATCATATTAATGTGTTTAACTTTAATGTATCGTGCTTACTACAGTGAACAGCTATTTAAATTCTATTATCTAATACATGGATTGTTTTCATGTTGGAAGCTGTGTGGAATCCTCTTGTGGGACATTGCCCCAAAAGGAGTAAAGATTTTGATAAGGATTGTAATTCACTGTCAGTCTTATTAGTAATTTGATCTGTGTTACTCAGTAGTGAGGTACTCAAATGCCTGCAGTACAAAACATGCATCTTTTTACAAAGTACAACTGGAATTAAAATCACTTCAGAATAGGAGAATAGAAAAGAATGAAAACATTGTTGTCTTAGACAGTCTGAATTCATGCATGAAAGGGTTACAAAGATTGCAGACAGATTTAATGAAAACGGTGCCATCTCCAAACCTAAACACATATAATAACAGCAGTGTTAGTATGATGGAAATATAAAACCACAAGCTAATTGGTCAGGTTCAACTGTTGTATTTTAATGCTGGTTCTTACTCTTCTTTGTAAACTTTGTAAAACTCTGTAAGCTTCTCTGAATAAGAGCTTTGGGTTGGAAAGTAATTAACAATGTTACAACAGCAACATAAGAGACCTCAGAGATGGCAGCACTTGTTGCTCTGGGCTGGGAATTGGGATTTAACTATCTGAGAGTCAAATTTTTCACTTAAGAGGTAGCAATGACTCAGGAGAAGTCTGTGACAGTTCCTGTAAAAGCAGAACTTCTTTTATTTATTTGTGCAGAAGTTCTCTCCAGTCCTGTGATGTGGTGATCAGCTCTTTTTTTTTTGTGTATCCCAATACAAGGGTTCTTCAGAACAGTCCGGAAATTGCCTGGAAAGACTACAGCTGTGTTCTTTGATCGAAAACCTGCTCTCAGTTACACGGAATGAAACAACTTACAGGACACTCGAAACACGATAAAACGAAAGGAGCGGCGCCACCGTCTAGTCATTTGTTGTCCGTCTGGCCAGGGTGTGTGCTGGAGTGTGGAGCACAGGCTGTACCAGTCCACTGATGTTCAATTCAATTCAATTAAATTTGATTTATATAGCGCTTTTAACAAGAAGCACTGTCACAAAACGCTTTACTTAGTCCCGAGCCCGAGTCCCCAGAGAGTAAGCCAAAGGCGACAGTGACAAGGAAAAACTCCCTCAGGAGGAAGAAACCTTGGGAGGAACTAGACTCAAAGGGGAAGCCCATCCTCCTCAGGCCAGCACCGGGCAGGACAAATTAATCAATACAAATCAGAACAATAGATACAAAAGAGCAAATCCTGTATCAGTCAGGGTGACAACAGGGTGTTGGAGGTCGCAGTCCAGTGATCAGAGCAGGCTCAGTGGCTCAGAAGACAGCAAGCTGGTCAGACAGGACAGCTGAAGTGGAGGGAGGGCACTGTAGTCCAGTAGACGATATGAGGATCTCTTGAATCCAAGCCTCCAAGGGAAGCTCCCCATAAGATGGGGGCATGGGGGAAAGAGAATATGTGTGAGCAGAGCAGCGATTTAAGGTGGCAGAATAATGGGCAATAAAAAATTAAACAAAATAGCAAGGGCCCTGGCATGACTATATATGGCAACATAGCTATGAGGGAGAAACCAGTGGGGACACAGGCATGAGGAATCCTTGAATGCCAGCACTCCAACAACACACAGTACATACGAAGCAGGAGCGATAGCACTGACAGAACAGTTCATCCAAAGTCAATGGCACTGATCCCCACCCAGCTCTACACCTCAGCCTATAGTTGGGGAGTGAGTAGCTACCTAAGGTCTCTGTAAGCTAGACTGAAGAGGTGTGTTTTAAGCCTAGACTTAAAGATGGAGAGTGAGCCAGATTCCCACACTGCTGCTGGAAGACCATTCCACAGCTGCAGAGCTCTGACAACCATTTGAACGTTAGACAACCATTTCTATGCTCTACAAACTCATGTCTGACCCCCAAAATCCAAGCTTAGTCTTCTTTGCAAAGTCGAAGACGGTCACTGCAGAAACCTGCTTGAAACCTGGAGAAGCTGGAAGAGAGATCTTTGGCAAAGGCCGGTCTGCTTGCTGCATTCCATGAAAGGGATTCATTTGACGGGTGTGCAAATACTATTCTTGAGCCTGAAATGGAGAGGAGCACATTCTGCAGCAGCTGAGATGAGAAATGCCTCCTTTTCCTCAGTGCACTCCACTCACCACTCACAGAAGGGATGCTGAACGAGGTTCTGCTCCTGGGCTGTACTTGTACAGAGCCTACTAACTGAACAGGCCCAGACAGATGTCTCCATCTGCTGTTACCTCTCCACCACCACTTCCATCAAGCTGGATAAACCCTAGGCACTTGCAAGAAACCTGCTTTTTTTTTTACATCCAGTAACAATTAGTCACGTTTTTGGGCAGAAGCTCCTGGACCACCTTGTGGCCCTATACCCAACAATGTGAAATTTATGACTGCAGGGTTGCGTTCAGATGTCAGTTCAGATAGTTCAGATACAGTGTTCCTATCATATGCCGCACAGTTAAACAAAGGTTTTCTAAAGTATAGTTGCCTGCCCATTAACAACAAGACACACATCACATCTGCAGAGCTACATATCAAGATGGTGCTTGTCGTGGAAAACCAGAATGTTGAGAATAGACACCATGCTCAAGTGTGGGAGGGAATGGAACTTCTGTTACCCAGAGACTGGTAATGTTACACCCATGGTCCTTAAGACATAAACTGGAATACAAAGTCCCAGATTGAATATATACTCAGCAATGAGTTTTACTTACTTCTCATTTTTGTGGCTTCCTCGCCCAAGACATTGCACTCTAGTCTTTCATGTCAGAGTCTTGTTTCCTGGTTCTGTAACTCATCCTGGTCTCTGTGTCTTGGTTCCCACCCACCCAGCTCCACCAGTCACCCATACTGGAGTCCTTATGCCTCCTGTCATCCATGCACTCAACAGTTCCAGCAGTAGCCTGTTCCCCACAGTGGTCTCACAATGGACTCATGGAACATTTGTCAGAGAACCTGGCAATGAGACTGAGATTGTCCGGGTTGGGATGTCAGATTCAGGACCAATAAAACTTGTTTACCAAACTCCTCGCATCCAGTTATGACAGGTAACAGTTATCCAAGGAAAGAAAGTTTACATTTCATAAACTACAATTATTATAATGAGTCATGCACAGTTTCACTCCACAAACCACTGAGTAATGTCTACACAGCATGAAAAAAAGTCTGTGTTTCCCTTGAAAACATTTGTTATTCATCCAAGAAGAACAACATTCTATATTCAATGTGGTCAATGCCAAATTGTGATGCCCCACACTTACATGCAAATCTCACACAAGGAGGAAAATAAAACAGACAGCAATTAGAAGTGGAACATGAGAAAGGTCATCTCGAGGAGATGTGCACACGGGGAATCACTATACACAGACAGATGGAGATGGAGAATAACAAAACTGACTGACACGTAAGTCCACAGGTCAGTAGGTCCCTTAAGACCACTGAAAGGTTATGTTGGTATATTCATGTTCATTCTGGACCTCAGCAAAAGGAGGAGAACATGTGGTCCAAATAAGTGTCATAAGTTGTTTATGGAGGCAAGGTGCAGGACTTCACATGCCCCTTGAATCTGTGCTTACAGTGGTTGAAGACCAATTTGCAGTTGGTTTCCCTAGAGACATTGGAAGCAAAACTATCTCAGTGTTCAGCCTCTGAGAGTGAGGAGCCTATGAATTCCAATGCTTTGAATTCCACTTTTGACATCAAAGAGAGATATATATTCAAATAAATTTAAAGTGTGGAATTTGCTTATTCGCAGTTATCAAGAGTGTAGAGTTAACATTTAAATTGTTTATGCCACTTCCTCTCAGTGGCATGACCCACTGGAAACTTCTCTCCTTTGGGAACTGAGCTGGACAGTAAAACTTCAGAAGAGCATCTGGGTGCTAACAAACGTCAGCACTGAGATACTCATGAAACCACTAGCAACATAAAGGCAGTGAGAGAGTAAAAAAGTATACTTTGTCCTCAGGATTCTTCATCCTCCTTTGCACCACCCCAGACAAATATGTGTTATTACAGCCTGTGGTTTTCGAACTACATGCTCCAGACCTCAAACAGATGAGAAAAAACAGCGATTAGTAAATATCATAGAGGAGTGGTAGGGTACCTTGGAACTGGTCCATTCCAGGAGCAGTACTTGGCCAGACGGTACAAGCCATTCTTCACGTTCTTCCCAGAACCAAAGTAAACTGATGCAAACGCGTTTCCCTGCACACACGGAAAAGGTCACCCAGCCATCTCCCATCCTGTCCCATGGCTGCCCAACATTTACAGGACTGTTGTAACCAGTTAAAGGCTCCATAGTTATTTAATTTCCCCTTCATGTGGATTTGTAGGGTGTTAGCAGCGGTACTATTGTGCTTTAACAATAACACCTTGCACATACCACAACTTATTAAGATTCATTAAGAGAAGTATTCATATTTTTGGGGTTTATGTTGCAAAACCAGAAGCAAAGTATGCTGCATTCTGGTGCGTTGTTTGTCCAAAGACTGGACGTTTCTTTGTCTCAAATGACCATTAGACTCATGGGAGGTTACAGCTTGGATAATGGTCATAGCTGTGAGAAGAAGGCCTTGTTCAACAGCCCAAATTTATAAACAACTTTGTATGTCATGTGATGTTTCCATGGTGCCAAATCAATATGATCCGTCTGTTTTCCAGACTGTTTATCCTATGCAGGGTCACAGAGGAGCCAGAAATCTATCCCAGGCAGCATAAGGTACAAGGTGGGGGACACCCCAGATGAGGTGCCAATCCATCACAAGGCACATTATGGGTAATTTAGTAACACCAGTTAGTCTAAGGACTGTGGGAGGAAACTCACAAAGCAGGGAGAACATGGAAACCCCCCCCCCCACACACAAACAAACACAGACATACACGTTTTGAACCCCTAATCCTGGATGTGTGAGGCAGCAGTGCTAACCACTGACCCGCTGTGCTCATGAATCCACAAGATCTTCTAAAAGAAGACAGTGAAACAGAGATGGCATGACTTTAAAGTCCTCCAGGGCCTCTGTAGGTGGGAATTCTTGTCCATTAGAAATGCTAGCCTGATGACGGATTGAGCTCCCTTCACATTCTCCAGGAGGTTATTTGGTCTGGCCAACTGACACGGGCTGTTTGGTGAAGTAACATGGGCACGGAGGCCTGCTGTGTGATCTAACACACACACACGCACGCACGCACACACACACACACACACACACACACACACACACACACACACACACAACGCCGTGATGCAGCCCCTCTGCTATTCCTCGTCAGACTGGGCAAACTGACCCCCAGTAGGGGTCGGAGAAGATACAGACACCCAGTGTGTGGTCAGGAGCCATCGGTTATGTCCCTATGTGACCACATGAGCACGTTAGCCCACTTAGTCTTTATGATCCACAAACACAGATTTTACAGATTTTTAACACAAATTTTATAATGACCAAGATAACTCCTCCATCCATCTATCCATTCTCTAGTCAAACCTTAATTCTATTTTGAGAAAACTTAAAGCCTGACTTCAGGATTTGTCTATCACCTGAATCTCCCCGAATTTCTCCAGTCAGAATTCCGGTTTGACTATAGGATTTGTTAAGCCTGCTTTCTGGAAAAGCCCCAGGAAATAACACCTAACTAGTCTTCTGAAATGAAATTAAAACTGCAGTCTTTGAAAGCAAAAAGATGTGATGTGAAGGGATCATGAAGATCCCTTCCTAGGTGACTACCTCGTACTTTAGAGAAGCAGCTGGAAGAACTGCCTCACCTATCCACACCTCTGCTGTCACCTGCTCGTCATTGTCGCTGTTTGTTTGTGTCTGATCCAAGTATATATAAAATCTGCCTTTTCCTCTGTAACCATTCCAGTAAGCTTGGAACCAACAGAGAGAACACGCATATGTACATACTTCACACACACACACACACACACTGTAGTACAATATGTTACAATTAAATGTGTTAAAGTACTGTTTTCAAAACCAGTACTTGAAAGGATCTAGTGTTTTAAATATTCAAAAGGATGGTTATTTTATTTTTATTATACAGAGGCCCTCTAGATTATTATCCTACTGAAACGAGGTTCCTTATACCCCCCCGCAAGGCACCAGGTTTAGGAGGTTTGTTTTACAATACCGAGCCCATGATGGTCCAGGTCCATGCAGAGACTGTCAGCTCCAAAAGCCATTCAGACAGATTGTGCAAACATTTCTGGGCTCCAATACCAGCATACATAATGCCTGGCTTCCCCTGATTCTGCCCATCTGGAGGGTTGTGTCAGGCGGCCAGCAGGTCCATGACCATCCCATCAGCCTTTCAGGTCACCCACCTAGGCCAACTAATTCAATTCAATTGAAATAATTAGACAAGCACCGTGTCACAGGTCACACAGTGCGTACCAGGCCAGTGTCTGACAAGAGGAACCCTTAAACAAGGCAGGAAAGCCTGTTCTCCAAACAGTGCTCAGCGACTAAAGCTCCTGCACTGTGTTCTCTGCATGTACTGAGTGAATGAAGCTTTTGTCTCTCTGTATTGGGCAGTTTAAACTCTCCCAGCCTTAGCCCTAATTACATACCCCATTTAAAACCATTCTGTGCATGCTGTGTACTTCTACATGTCTACTTATCTTATTTTAAACTACAATTCATATTTGATATTATGGTGTGCATATGCTAGCTTCCCTCCTTTATATTTCTCCCATGTGCAATAAGGA
>JAACJT020000062.1:1005887-1016445 GCA_009936485.2 Gymnarchus niloticus | reverse complement strand
CCACCACTCTCCCGCTGTTCTTCTCATACCAGTGTGGTCTCACCCTTTCATTTGCAGTTTGGTTTTCCTTTTTATGACCCACATCTGCCCTCTCTGGCTCAGCTAAGCGGCATTAAAAACCCTCAGGCTTCTCACCGTAAGCAGAACATGCACCGGGACCCAAAGAACCGTTTTGCCGAGGGGGGGGGGAATCCCACAGGAAGTGGTGAACTGCTGTGGGATTCCTGAGCGCTGAAGGAACCCACGGACCTTAGTGGGTCCTGGTACCGTCCGGCCACGTGTGGTCAGTCTGGGTTTCGTGGTCTTAACCACAGTCGATGCGTCTGTCAGAAGCCAGTAAAGGACACAAAGTCGGTATGAACTACCAGTAAGACGGAGTGTTTCCCGGTTCTTGGCCGCTGCCGCCACAATGACTGGCTCGGGTTGCTGCTCGAGTGCCGCCGCAGTGACACAGACGTGACATCACACGCCGAGTCAGCTGCTGACATCTCCAGTCTGTAGGAGGTGGGAGTTTGACTCTGATTCCACAAATCCTCGCATGATGGTGTCATCAATCAGCAGATGGGAAAGTACTGATATGTTGATCAAAAACAAACAATTTAAAAAATGAGGGCTAGGCGCTGACTGGACCCCTGCTTGTTTTGTGCTAGTTGGTCTCAGACATGGACCTGTCACTTAAAGGCTTTTAGCGATAGTTTCATGGGAGGCTCTGCTCTTGTACCTTTATTCCTCTAGATTTGTAATATGATTTTGGATAAAACAGCAGCTAAAATGCAAAATCATTTATGTGCAGGGGGACCCTTTACCCTGCCTTGTTCAGTCCCCTATTTCCTCCCCCCGACTGGCCCTCCACTTCTCTTCCCTCCCCTCCAGTCCTCGTCTGTGTGCCTGGCTGGCATCCACGCCGGGGTGGTGTCCAACGTCCTGGGAGGACAGATCAATGTCATCAGCAGCAAGGGCATCCCACACTACGAGAGCACGCTGGCCAACAACGTCACCTCCACCTTGTATGTGTTAGGCTGCTCCATCAGTAACCAGGCCTGTAACGGAAGACCAACCATGGACAGAACCTCTGCAGAAGCAAGAAGATTAGCACCTTTGTGTCCATTTGTGCGAATTAAAAAATTACGTATCTGATACTTGGTAGTAACATCAAAGCATTTGCTACAAAAGATTATAGGATCGGTACAAAATTGTGTTTTCAGCTTATGTCCCAGATGTTTTTATTGTATGTACATTTCCAGTATATGTTGAAGTTTCAGTTGTTGCAAGGTTGAAGTATGAAGTTAGTTCTGGTCTTTCTCTCTGAAGTACCTGGGTGAAAGGTTACCAGGTATATCTGGCCCAGGTTACAGCATGAATGCCGTCGATGGTGCTAGGCGTCAAGACTGACCTTCACTTTTAAACTGGGCACAGTGTGTGAAGGGCTAGTGGATAAACTTGGATGTACAAAATGTTCAGGCGAGCTTTGAGTTGTTTGTTTTACTATCAGTGGGTCTTTGCCACCTGTGTGTGGAGAAAATGCTTTTTGAAATAAGGTTGAATATGCTGGGGTGTTCTGAAACGGTGTCTGCCAGCAGGGGGTGTGGTGCTTGAGGATCTGTTGCAGAAAGGTCCCAGGTCCTGCTATTGTACCTTTTTAAGTGAAGTGCATGACTTGCATTCTATTTTTTATTAATTGTCGTTGTTAGCCATATTGGATCTTTTGACTGTGAAATTCTTTTCCACAGTGGTCCTTTGTCCAACAGCCTCTTCACCTTCAAAACCAGTGGTGAGTTTGGACAAGAATCCATTTATAATCCACCTTTTAAAATCAATTAAGGATGATTTTGTCCAGTTTGGGTCATCTGATGGCCCACTGGAACAATAATGTTCCTTCTCTTGTTTATTTTTCCAAGACACATCAGCTAAGAGGGTGATCATAAAATTGTTAAAACAAAGGCAAAAATTGATTAATATGTTTTTTGTACTTGTATCCAAGGCCACATACAGGACAGTGCAAACAAGTGCTGTGTGGATGGATACATGTAAACACAGGCCTTTTACTCACTTTTCTGGAGTAGCTTTTTCTGCAGACCTTAATTTATTGCCAGCAACATACAGTAGAGTTCTGTCCATCCATTTACAGGTTGCTACGGCACCCTGGGCCTGGAGTCAGGTGTGGTCCGCAGCTCCCAGATCACGGCGTCGTCCGTGTGGGAGTGGAGCGATGAGAACGGGCAGCACAGCGTGTGGGAGCCTTCCGGGGCCCGACTGAAGCACGCTAAGCTGCCCTGGGCTGCTGCTCATAGCAACCAGCATCAATGGCTCCAGGTGGACCTGAAGAAGAGGAAGAGGATCACAGGTGAGAGGGAGGAGGATGAAGATTAGCTTTGGGGGGCTGGAGAATTACTATGAATAGGTGGTAGAGGCTGGGACAGAGCCAACAGCACAGAGAAACAGGAAGCCCTAAAAAAAAAAAAAAGTACAATGCTAAGAGGCTCCTGTGTGAATCAGATACTAGAGACATCCAGACTGGCCCCACTCTGGTTTCTACAGTGGGAGTAAAAGCCTGCCAGCTTGACTGCATGTTCCCTGGCATTAAGAGTGTGTCTGGGCTGTGGGAGGTGTGTGGTAAATGTGGTGTCTTTAACGCAGTCTCTCCTGGTAATAGGAATCGCCACTACCGGCTCTACCCTCATCGAGTACCAGTTCTTCATCTCAGCGTACCGGGTGTTGTACAGCCAGGATGCCCAGCGGTGGCATGTATTCAGAGAGGCTGACTCTGACCAGGATAAGGTAACGGGGTCACCGCCCATATTCAGAGAGGCTGAATACAGTCTTCAGTGGCTTTTGAGTACCGTCTGGTGTCTGTAACCATGACAACATCCCAAGACTGCATTGTCTGCTTCAGTGTTTGCTGGAATGTCCAATGAAAGCATGTGATACAGAGACAGCATTACATCACTGACAATTTTATTGGACTTTGTGTGGCAGTGTGTAGCTCAGTGGGTTAGGGCTCTCTGCCCATTTCTGGAAGGTTATGGGTTCAAGTCCCATGGCTGGAAGAGTAATCACATCACATTTGAGATCAAAGGCCCTTAATTCCAACTGCTCCAGGGATGGTATCTCATCCTGCTGCCTGGATGCTTTTCTCACTTCAGTGTCACTTTGGATGTAACATCTGCTAAAGTAACAATTTAGCACTTGATCTGAAATGCTTTGAGATAGAAGCAAAACGCAGTACACTAATCATACAAGTGTTTTAATATTGGAGGCACACAGCAGGGGCAGGAGCAAAAAGATCAGGTCTGTTACCAGGGAAACGTATAACTGTGGACATGGCAGTGTTTACATCCCCCTGTGTAATTGATTAATAGTATGTTTGTGTGTTTAATTTTTATACCCAGAGACCTGAAACAGACTAGTTCCTTTTGTGTTGGTTCTGTCCTGTATAGTTAATGTATCTCTGAGAGGCTCTTTCTGAAGTGACCTTTGAGCGGCAGATCATCGATCATAAGCTGTCATCCTATCTTGTAGCCAATGGATGTCAGTAAATGTTAAAAATTAATGAGAATACATATGATGCAGCCAGCCTGTCTGATAGCGTCAGATACGGGTAATGTTGATGTTCCTGGAATCTCCTCATATCTCCATGTAGGACAGCCGGTGAAAAATGGCACCCTGGAAAGGATTTTACATAAAAAGCTTCCTGTCCACCTTACAGTCCAAATCTGTCCGGAACCGGTTTCCTAAGAGCAGATTTAGACCAGATGGAACCCTAATTGAAATGCATTAGCTCCTTACATAAAAGTACCAGAGCTGCGCTGAGCTAGTCTGGCCTGTTTAGGTGCTGCTGCAGCGGCGGAATGTTCCAGTCGTGTTGCACGGATTCCGATGGACTCGTGAGGTCAGGGGTTCGGGGGAGCTGGTATTCGTCAGCAGCGCGGCGGTGTCTTTTCTCCCACAGGGCTGCTTCACCAGGAAGTCTGCCACTCGCTCTTGTTTTTTCGCATGGTTACACTTGGCGTCCGCACCTCTTAAAACGAGGTCTGTTTGCAGGCAACCTAGAGTACAATAAGTCACAACTTCACATAGGAAAATGACACACTAGGAGGGAGGATGGGTATTTAGAGAGACATCGTTGACCCAAATAACATGAAGGAAACGATAACGAGGTTTCTTCTGGGCTTTCTTAATTTATATCTGTTTGTCAGAGGTTGTCCGTATTTCTGGATGTGCAGAAGCCATTTTGTATTTCTTTTCACAGTGGTGTAAATTTGAAGTTTTGTTGTTCTGTTGACTTGTAGATCTTCCAGGGAAACACCAATTACCTTCATGAAGTACGCAACAACTTCATCCCGCCAATCGAGGCACGCTATGTGCGCATTGGCGCCACCCAGTGGCACCAGCGCATCGCTCTCAAGATGGAGCTGTTGGGCTGCCAGCCTCCAGCAGGTGAGTTTCGCGCATACAGTGCAAATTGGCTTGCCGCATTCGTCATCAGCCACGTGAGCTTGGTTCACTCAGACTTCCGCGTACTCGACTAGGCTGGGTTCACATCTGTGGGTCGAGTGGCTTGCAGCTTTCCCAGATGTCTGCTGGGTTAGTTTAGATGAGGCTGTCAACAGTACAACAGCAGTTTCATTCACCTGCTACTCATTGACAAATGTATAATATTTCCATTATGAGGAAAAGTCTTAATTTTTGAGAGAGAACCATGAGAGTACTGCTCAAAGGTTGTGTTTACATGTTTCCAACACAAGCCAAAATGGGCTCAGTATCTTGAAATGAACATGGAGTAAATTCTTCGTCCTGCTCATCCTTTTCCACAGTGCTGCCGCGCACCTTTCAGCCACAGCCCACCAAGCTCAGCACGGACCCTCCGCTACATCCAGATAAGACCACCTTCGCCTCGGACATCCGCAACACCACCATGACCCCCAGTAGCAATAACAGTGAGGGCACCCTCTTGTGCTTTGTTAACAGAATGTCTGCCCTAGCACTATTTAAGGCCATTAGAAAAAGGCTGGGCTGGAGGAAACTTTTTTTTAAACCCAGTTAGCACATTTGTTCAAGATTGTGCTGGATTTGTGTAGGTGTGTGTACTTTTAATCTCCCTTCCTATTTGCTTTTTTCCCAATAATCATTTGGACGATAAACCAGCCCACTGAATGCTGAAGCTGTAAATCAGCTTGCCTTAGGACTGCAGCACCCCTCGTTGCAGATTTTGACACGTGTGATGACCTCGGCTTGTGGTCCTGCCTCCCAGGTGTGGCGCTGGTGGCAGTGTTGGTTCCCGCTTTGGTAACGGGCCTGACCTCCTTGCTCCTGACCCTGCTGTGTGCCTGGCACTGTAAGAACAGGTGAGATGGCTCACCAGAAATGTTTGTGGCTTTTCGTGCAACTGGCCTGGGGACCCTGATTAACATGTACTGGCTCACCCCCCCCCCCCAGGAAGAAGACAGCCAAGGGGGCCTACGACCTGAGCCACTGGGATCGAGCTGGTAACCTTTACTTAGAGGACTGGCAGCACCCTGGCCTCCAGAAACCTCCCTAATCAGAGTTTGCTGCTTCACTCTTAAGTTTTAACCCATTTGCCCACAACCTGGTTAAACTGGGTAAAAACAGACCAGATTACCTTATGTATGTATGTTTATGCCCATTTTTAATCAACAGTGAATGAAATTTTCTGTAACACGTGGGTCATATTTGCTGTGTATGGTGAGATGAGTCATTTTTATCTTCTCAGGCCTGTGGAAAGGCATGAAACAGTTCTTGCCCGCAAAGATGTCTGAAGGGGAGGAGTCTTTCGTCCGCTACAGCCACAGTGGCATGAATCATGCGAGGGGCCGTAAGACCGTCCCCGTGGTGCCGGTCGAACCCGCAGGTACGTGCCCCAGCCTTTGCGTGAAGACCAGCATCACGTGTGTTCACGCACCGACTGGTGTTAAGGTACATATTCGTTTCTGGTTCCCCTGGTAGAGTATGCCCAGCCCCTGGTGGGAGGTGTGGTCGGCACCCTTGGCCAGAGGTCCACCTTTAAACCAGAAGAAGGAAGTGACCCGCCCTACGCCGACCCAGACCCGTATGACGCTCCACTTACAGAAATATACCATGCATACGCACAGCCCCTTCCTGCTTCGGGGGCAGAGTACGCCACCCCCATCGTGGTGGACATGGCAGGACGCCCCATCGCTTCCGGCCCACTGGGACAGGTGTCTGTTTCCACCTTCAAAAGGTGTGGCCCCGGGTCCCTCCTCACGAGGACAGACAGCGTCCGGTCTGGAACGTGCGCACAGTATGACACGCCCAAGAACATGGCGGGGCAAAATCAGCCCACGGAGGAGCTGGTCTACCAAGTACCCCAGAATGGGGGTCAGAAAGCCCCAGAGAACAGTTGAGAGGTGGGGAACTCCTATGGAAGGTATTATCCAGAGATGGGGGCGGCTGTCCTCATAGTTCCTGCTTTGCCACCCCTTTTGGCACGGCAGGTCCAAACTCCTGTGAAGAGGTGTAAAGAAGATTGGGGGGGGGGGTAGCTCCTGTCCCAGCATGTCTCTGGGAAGCACATGAACTTGTCGAGATGCTTGATGTGGTAAATGTTCACCTTTTTGTGTGCACAGTTTGTCTCTTAGGATATTAAGTCACTACGGTCATTTCACTGATTTTAACATAAATGAATGTTTCTCATGAAAGCTCACCACTGTTTCAGCATAGAAAAGGCTCCTTTTCTCGTCTTGTTCCCTTCTAAAATCAAACTGTGATGTCCTTATACCTTCCCACCCAGCGTCTTCCTGAAAGCTTTTCTAAAATGGTCTCCATCTCCAGTAGTCTGTTTTGATTTAAAGCTTCAATCCTCAGTGGTCACAGAAGGGTGTGCTGGTTTTTCTCCCAGCTCCACTCTGCAGCATTTCACTGAAGTCTTTCAAACACTGAGTCACCTGGTGTTTCAGCCGAAAAGTAGGTGTTAATTCGTTGGAAGCTCTGCTTCAGCCTCGTTTGTAATGTGTTGGCAGCTTTTGTTCAGATGGCACATAGATACTCACACTTGCCTGTCTGCCAAGAAGACCGTGACCATTTGCCTTCAGGTTAGTTGCCACCCCACCATTTTGCATTCACAATCTGTGAAAAGTTGGGGGGGGGTCCATTAATTGGATTTAAACCAGAAAGGCTCCACCTGCTGTTGTTCCAAACTCGAGTGAAGTGTCCGCTACTGCTCTTTAATTTCAGATGTACTGTACGTTCCGAGGAGACGGAACATCCTCCAGGGCTTTCCGGCAGTTTTATCCGGAAACACTCAACATACTTTTCCTGCTGAAAAAGATGCGAATTAGCCATTTTTACACTATTAAATTCAGCCCTGAGACTGAACTGTATTTAACTGTATTTTTTGTTTTCCAAAAAGGTAAGTCAGTTACTAACTGACAGTTATTCACTGTTGTGAGAGGAAATTTGAAAAATAAATTGGTTATGTTAAGAATAGAAGTTTTGGTGCCAAAGTAGAGCCTGGCAGACAGCTGACGGTGTTTGATATTTGATAACTGGTGCCTGCTTTTTTTTTTGACACTTTTAAAATCTGACTTGTTTGATGCATGAAATTCCTGATGTTCGTGCACTGTTAAAGCCACATTTAATCACCTATGGTTTTCCCACATCCTCTGGCTCATTTCCCCCCCACCAACAAGATGGCCACCTTCCGCCATCAGCATTTATGGGGCAAGGTACCAGGACACTTTCCAGGCATGATTCCTGCTGCTTTGAGAAATGTGACTCCACATTAATACTATGTATTGGTGTATACATGCGGTACACAGTGGGGAATCCTTTAGTTGTTGTGTGAAAGGGCAAGTGAACCACGTTTTTCCTGCGTTTGTTAGACACCAAAGTGCAGAACCTTGGCTCTTGTGGCTAAAGAGAAGTTTCACCGGGTTGAATCCATTGAATGTATCTGTGCTGTACCTCTTTGTGCTTCAGTCTGTTGCTAGATTGTATAGAGAGAATTTTTTTTTAAATTTATTGTATACCTTAATAAAATCAGTCTCTTAACCGTCCTGTCTGTTTGAATGTTGCCTGGACTACATTTTAAGTACTATGGTCACTTACTGTCTTAAATGTCACCCCCACCCCCATAGTTGTACATATTGTATTTTTCTATTTATCTCTAAAAGCAATATAAATCCAAATACTTTAACATCGCTTATAGCAGAGGTTCTCAATCCAGTCCACATTTTAGTTCCAGCACCTACATATTTGAACTTGCTTGTCATTTGATGATCTCGTCCTTGATTGCATCACTTAGATGTGCAGATTGTCGACTAGAACAAAAATGTGGATTGGATGGGGGGCATGAGTACTAAGTTGAGAACTACTGCCTTATATGAACTTCTATATGTGCAACCATACTACCACCTTCTGTAAGAATGGAGTAGTGCAGGCAATGAGGATTTAGCAAGTAGCTATTTTACTAACCCCCCAAAGAGAAATAGTCATTTTAATTACCATTCCTGCAATGTTAGTTGTAGCAATCCAATGCCAATAACATAGGTCTGACATTCTTCTGGAAAAAAATTAAACTGGTTAATGACCAAAAATCTTTATTAATGATGTGGACAAATGTGAACTTCTTACCTGATGTTTTGAAGAAAATGCAAACTAGCTTCCCTCTCCAGAAAATTCTCCTTCCGGTGTGAAATTCTTTTTGTATCGTCTGAGGACATTGTTCATGTCCACCTCTACTTCCTTCTGTGGCATTTGTGGCTCCTTCAGTGCTGCCACCTGACTCTTGGTCACATTCAGTGTCTCCTGGGACCATGAATAAAGACTTCACTTCCACATGACAAACGTGATAGGATGCTAATCCTATTTCTGGGCACTCACAAATCATAATAAACCTCACCTTGTGAAATCTTCATCTTAGATCAGATGCCTCCTTTTTCAAATCCTCAACTTTTGCCTGGTTGGAAGAGAACGTACATCTGCTTTAATTAGTTTGCACATGAAGACATGTATTGATGTGATTTTATACCTGTTTCTGCTGGGTACTTTTTATGTGATGTTCAGTCTCCTTACAGTATTGTTCTTCCTCATGGCTACGAGATGTAAGAACACAAATGTTCTAGTCTCCCAATTGTGGAAGAAAAACCCAAGACAATGGCTCACTTGTGACTGGTGAAACACCATGTTCATTTAGGAAAAAAAAATGTGAAGAGCCCGCAGCATCATAAATCTGCTTGCAGACACTTCCCACATCCCAAGATGCACCCTGGCCTACCTGCAAAGTTCCCACAACCTGGCCAGCTTCTCCTCCAGCGCCGCTACCTTTGTCCGCTCCTGATGCATAGCCCACTGAACATCCGCTATCCTGATAAGCTCTGAGATAGACTCCGAGTCCAGGCTGTCAACTTTAGTGACTGATAGCTTTCTACAGAGAAAGTCTTTGCCCAGCTGCAGGATCTGATCAAAGTCAGCCATCTGGAACATCCCAGGAAAACATGTTTGCCCTCTAGGTTTAAATGGCCGTAGCACAAACAAGGACAGTGCAATGTTTCTTTGTAACACAAAAGTGCTTTAGTAACACTAAAGGAACGTTTAGTGCAAATAACACTGAGTAGGCCATACCTCAGCCAGGTCAGCCTGCACTTTGTCTCTGATGGCCACAGACAAACCCCTGTTCTGCTGTTCAGCTTTAAGCTGCTTCAGTAACATGCATGACTCTGCCTGAATTATACAGAACTTCATCTAGTTACCAGTGTGTGCAGACATACATGTGTGGCACGTTTCAACAATGTTATATATTCACAGCCCAATCCCTTGCATCTCACTTTTAACTGCCACACTTCTCCCATTTTTAGTGCACTCCACAAACTCAAAATCTTCTGGCCAGTTGTTCCAAAAACACACATCCATCATGATAAAATGCAATCATTAAATTCTATTAGAAAGCTAATCCCAATGTATACTGCCCTCTGTGGCCTGGAATGCTTCAGTTAAGGACAAATATTTTTGTGTTGTAAGATTTTTCTCATGTTGGGCACTTGTGTGCCACCATAAGAAAGTGTAGGGTGCCACGTATTATTTGACTATTTTGAGAGTGTTGTCATAAATAGGTGAAAAGATAAATTACAATTCTTTGCAGGCATGTGGGCCTCTGCTAGTGCATTATACTAGAGAGGCTATGAGCAACTTTAAATGTGCCTGCGGGCTGCATTTGGACTTTTGACATATGTAGTTAAAGACATTATTTTCAACAGCCAAGGACAACGGAACATTTAAATGCTTGACAGCCGTCACCACTGGGTGGAGCACTTGAGCAGTCTTGAATGAGCTCACCTGTGGCAGCGATCGTACTGTGCCTTCCGTCACGACTGGGTAGCGCACTTGAGCAGTCTTGAATGAGCTCAGCTGTGGCAGCGATCGTACTGTGCCTTCCGTCACCACTGGGTGGAGCACTTGAGCAGTCTTGAATGAGCTCACCTGTGGCAGCGATCGTACGGTGCCTTCCGTCACCACTGGGTGGAGCACTTGAGCAGTCTTGAATGAGCTCACCTGTGGCAGCGATCGTACTGTGCCTTCCGTC
>JAACJT020000062.1:979846-991890 GCA_009936485.2 Gymnarchus niloticus | reverse complement strand
TGGCAGCGATCGTACTGTGCCTTCCGTCACCACTGGGCGGAGCACTTGAGCAGTCTTGAATGAGCTCACCTGTGGCAGCGATCGTACTGTGCCTTCCGTCACCACTGGGCGGAGCACTTGAGCAGTCTTGAATGAGCTCACCTGTGGCAACCATGCTGCTGTGCCTTCGGACGTGATGGTCCCATACGCCTTAACCCTGTCCTCTTTCTGCAGCAGGTGAACCTGAATAGTGCACGGTTTGGTGAAAATAGATCTCCCTATATATCTGTCTATCATCTTTAGTAATGATTTTAGGACAGTGATTTTGCTACAAATCGCTTGAAAATGTAGACATGCTTTTTTGGCACAAAGGTGTAATTTTTGCAGAAGTGTACAGACACCTTATACCTTATTTATGCCAGGTTCGGATGCTGGGAAACTCGTGGGGAGTTCAGGGCAGCTGTCTTCCCATGGGGAACACATTGACCCCTGTTCTCCTCGGGCTGAGGTCGAGGGGTTTCGTCGGGAGCTTCGCCTTCTCTGTCGGATCTCTTTGGCCTTGCGTAACTCGTTTGGATGGATTCATGTCTGATGCACTGTCGTAGTAAGTGATTGAAACCAGTTCATACGGGGACTTGCTGAATTCGCTCTAAATTAATCATGGATGATAAAATTACCGTGAACTAAAACGTCACCAATACTATTCTACTTCGAACATAACGTCCACGACTGTGGATTTAAAATCTGTGGATTATAATTTAAGCACAAGCATTTAATGCCCTAACGTGCACGCCGTCCGTAGCAAGATTAACACGTAGCTGGAAACGCTCTTTTTACCATAGTTTCAGTCTAAGGAATGACATCCTTATCGCAGTGTAAATCTCCGCCAGCATACTCTATTGGACCAGTGTATCCGGACACACGCCCATTCACCGAGTCGTTGTTTTTCTCAACGCGGTGAGAGTACGTTGGCGGCGCTTCCTTGGCTCAGAGGGCAAAAGCGCTTAAATATATATATATATATATATATATATATACACACGTTTTACATCTAGTAGAATAAGGAATGGGCACTCTAGCTATATGTCGTAGTTACTGCGAAATGGAAGTCAGGATTTTAATGATCCTCTGTTGTATTATACTTTAATGTGGTTTGATACTTTAGCAAAGCTACGTAGATGGCGCACAAAGGGGTGTTTTCTACTACCAGCTTCTTTAATACACTCATGTTCCGACGTAGGTGAATAACAAGGTCAGGCTTGAAGATGTTTTGTGAAGGGATTGTCAGTTGTGTTGTCGTGCTGCAGGTGTTACGTCTTTAACCGCTATACCTTTGTCCTTTCGCATTAAAAATAAAAGGATTATAGTGCCGTTGTGTGTCAGTGTTTCCAACCCTTATGATTTCCCCCAGTCTGATCGCAGTTTCAATGTTGTCTTCTGTCGTGGGGCTGGGGCCTCTGTGGTGTAGCCGGATCACTAATATAAGGGGAGTATCCTGAACGACCAGTCAATGTCGTCTCTTTATGAGGCCTTGGACAAAGGCATCAGGTAAAATATAATGTAAAATGAAAGAAAAAAATGATCAAGTATATCTGTCATAACAATTAGGAGACCATAGGGTGTTGTTTGTTTTTCACAGCCAAGCAACATTTAATTTACATTTAATATGCATTTACTTAAGTATGTTCTTATTTTGACAATTAGATATGATTTAATTACTCATCACTGACTAGAACCTTCAGAAAGCATTTAACAACAAATATTTGGTGAGCACAGGCTGTCATCAAAATATGTCCATGTGCAGTAACCACGCAAAGACATTACAGCAGCACAAGTAAATGTATGCGTGATGCATGCTGATTATAAAAACTACACCAGTAAACTTATCATGGTAACAGAAATATGCATGTTATACAGTATTTGACTGGCTATGCTAAGTAATCACATAGTATGATTTAGGCATTTTTGCACACAGTTATGTTGTGTTAACAGTAATGGTAGCTGCTTTTTCTTTTCAATTTAAAAATTAAATTCTTAATCAGCCTGGCAATATGATAATCTCCATACTTCAGAATCGTGACTAATATATGAATCAATTTCTCCTCCCACCCATAATTTATACAGATCTGATTCCTGAAATGTGAAGTAGCTTCCTGAAAATAATTCAGAATGTTTATGAAGGTACATAAACTTGCCATTGTTTTCATTCAGTCACAGGTAATTGACATTTCTTATACATTTGCTGTTGCAATCCTATCCAGAATATACCTCTGCCTTGTACTCTATCCTGCCTGTTATTAGCCATATTTTAATGTCCATGCTATCTTTATCCATCCAACACAAAGCAGGTCTGCTTGTTCTACTGAATGATCAAAAGATTTCAGATAGATCAGAAGAGCCCGAGTTTCATTGTCCCCGCCCTACAGCCTTTGATGATGCTAGTTTCCAGAAGCTTCAGCATGTCACCTCTGACCTGGAAGAGAAAACAACATGCATATTACTGAATCACTCCCATCATCTCAACTGTCAAATGTCATGCAAATAACCCCAAACTAGGGAATCTACATGAGAAAGCAATTAGTGAAAGATAATGAGCTTAATTTTACTAGTGTGTTTCACAGATACATAACAAGGCGGGTAATCTAATGGAAAGAGTCCTTGTTTAATTCAGGGTACAGTTTCTATGTCTTAACATTCTCAGCAGCTGAAAGCTGTTTTATGTTTCTGACAGCAGGTGGCAGTATCACACCTCTGGGATGTCAATCATCCTCCTCAGCTTCTGGTCCCTCCAGTTCCAGTCCAGCACCAGGAATTTCAGGGCATCCAGGGCCAGCCCATCTGAGATCAGGGAAGGATTGTCAAATGAAGGTCACAGTGAAGGTCACATGATATGTTAGCAGGTCTGGGGTTATCATTTGGCAGTAACACATAATAATGCTTGTGCTGCATGTTAACTGAACTCCCCAGCTGTGCCCTGCTGGTACTCTAATAATAATCCTAGAATACCAAACATCTCCTGTACGTGACTATAATTTAAATGGTCCACTAGGGGAAGTACAGCACACGTTTGATTAATGCTGGAAGTTAGATCTTTTGACAGAAGATGTTAAAGCATTAAAATATATTTTATTCCATGTGACTGAAAGATAAAACATATTCAAAAGTATTTACTATGCTGTACTTTTTCCTTTCTGCCACTCGCCATGATGCAAACACCCACCCTGACCTAAATTAACAGCCAGTAAATGCGACTCCTTGCCTTTTTCAATGAGAGCTTTGATCCTCCCTGGTGTTCCCACTCCAATGTGCACCACCCCTTTTGCCAGGGACTTCACCTGCTCCTCCACCTCGGGGGTCAACACACGAGATATTTACTTGTCATGCACAGGTATTGTATTGTATTGTAAATTTGGGAACCTACATGACACGAGGAGAACATGGGAACTCCACATGCAGATATCTTCTACAGAATAAATTGTTGTGAAAAATGGATAGATTCGACATTGCTTTGCATACGAATTAAAAAGCAAAAAAATGACTTGATCAAGAAAAAGCCCAAAAAAGATCCAGCGTCTCTCACCTTTATGTGCTTTGCAAATAGTTTCAGAACTTTTCCATTTCCTTTAAAGGGTGTGAGCTGTCTGACAAGAGAAATAATGGAGAAATGATTTTCATTTCAGTCCTCCTTTAGCTACCATCTGTAGCTCTTGAAGCTAGATGTCCTGTCCCTCACTTGATGAGCTCGATGGTGCGAAGGGCAGAACTGCAGATGATCAGCAAGACAACGGATTTCTTAACTGTGTGGTTCTTCTGGACTTTGGCCCATTTTGGGCAAACTGAAACACAATGTGACAGAAAGATGCCAAGGCGAGGTAATCGTCAAGCATTGAAATCTGCAGAAAACAATGAAACTGGTGTACAATTTATTAAAATTAAGCAATAAACCCTCTTATCTACAAAGAATAGCAGAGTATGGAAGATGGTGTAATATGCTTCTGCAAATAAGAGGAGACAGGCTGTGGTCCTGGAGGTCTGAAGTTCAGTGTTTAGAGAGCATATTTGGCTCCTGATTTATACCCGAAACACTATACTCAGCTTACTGATTATCTGAGCAAGGTTAGGCTCTTGTCACTTGAGGAGTTACTCAGTGACCAGAATGTAGGAACTTACTTTCCTTAAGGTAGGAGGAGAGGGTATGTGAGAGGTCATTGCTGGCCAGGAAGCAGGAATCTGGCATGGGAGGAAGAGACAAAAGGTCAAAGGTCAGTGATGGGGGAATTTAGCAGCACTCAATTCAGCTGGACTATTCCTTAGCTACTAGTGAAACAGCAGATGGTAGCATAGCCCAAGGTCCAAGTATCAATAACTAAAAAACAGCCCTCTCTAGCAAAATAATAATTTTCATATTTTTAAAAATGTGGTTATTTGTTGAGAAGTAGAGGATATTTTTAATTGTAGCAAAAAATAAAATATTTATAAAATATATAATAAACCTATACTATTTATTGCAGTGTTTCATCACCAATAAATGAAGAAACACTGCAACCTCCCCAAGCCCAGTCACAAACCGGGGAGCTCCAATTCTTCCATCTCAATGATGGAACGCTTGTCTGTGTAGTGATCCCGGAGAAGCTCCTGGAGATCAGCTGCACACCCTGGCTTGGGGCCAGATGCAGCCAAGGCTTCTGTGACATTCTTCTTCTGCACAACACACATGAAACATGAAAGATCAGAGGAACACAGAGCAGTGGTCAGTTAGTGAAATGGCATTCATTTTGCGTGCAGTTCCCCATGTTTTCCTGTAAGTGTCACTAAAAGCAAGGTTATGGTGGTTATGTTGGCAGTGCAGCTGGTATACCTTCCTCCTCCTCTTTGGCTTTTTAATGTCTCTGTCTTCAGTGGTGTCTTTCTTCTTCTGAGCTACAAAGCACTCTTTCTGTAGGAATACGAAGTGTAAAGCTACAAAACAATGTATTTATACCGAATTTTTCTATGAGGGATTTGACTTGCCTTCTTCTTAGCTTTAGTTAACTTCACATTCTCAATCTTTCTCTTCTTTGGCTTCTTCTCCTCCACAGCTTCCTCTGATGGCTTCTCCTTTTCTCCCTCCTCAGATGCATCTGACAGAGTAAAACAAAGCAGTCAGCTCCCCACATTTGCTCCATGCGGGCAGAACAACGCCCCCTCTCTGCTTTCCATTTCAGCCACAGGTCTGAAACAAATTTGCCCATATAAAGAAACGTGTGAGCAGTTACTGTTTAGCTTTATCACAGCACCGATGGACGGATTATATTTCAGCCCCCTATTTTATGATCTATTCCAGCTTTTCGCACATTCCTGTCATGGAGGCCTCTGTTTTGAACCAGTATGTTAGCATTACTTCCTACTACACCATCTGCTCCTAGGCTGGAACCAGTAAATTGGGACTAAAACTCATGTGGGCAATATGTGCCAGGTCTGCCCTGGAATAAGGCCCTACTCTAGAGCCCTGAATACCCCACAGCCCCAAGCCCCCCAAGGGCAGGGTTAAAATGCTGCCTCAGCTTCTTCCACTCATACAGATGGAATGGAGAGGGGGGAGGGTCACAGCTGAGATGGTAGGGATCTCCAAGCATAACTGACAGCTATCTTTAAAACGGCCATCCCAAGCTCCAGGAACAGAAGACTGTGGAGAATGCTGAATCATAAATACCTCTCTTCTTAAATGAAAGCACCTAACCCCCGGGCCATGAGTCCAAGTTTAGTGTCACAGTCCCGTGGATTTAACCTTGCCTTCCCCACAGCCTGAGGATGATCATCTCTTGGCCTGTTTAGGGAGCTTATACCCAGTGAAGAACATCTTCCATTCTCTCATGAATCTCAGCTGGTTTTTATGTTCCACCATTGCAGTGGTTAACACAGTAAACCTTCCTGTCGGAGACTGAAAGGTCTCTGCACATGGCGGAAAGGAATTCTGCTGCTGTGTGCGTCACAATAAAACTGGCGGGGAAAAATTAATGAAGGAGAAAACAGAGACGCCAAGGGAGGATGGGACCAATAGCAAAAGTAGAAATTGACTCAAAATAGATGTTTTTATAAAGCTTCCCGGAACTGAAGTGGATGGATCTGAAAGCAGACACGGTAACGATGATGAAAGGACTCACTGACTGAGCAGATGGATTAATGTGTTTGGACTTATAAAACTGTGAATGGGCCTAGAAGGACCTGCACCATGCTTCTTGAACTCATGACCAGTCAAGTGCTTTTGGGTGGGTAGAGGAACGAAGAGCCTGAGAAATAATCTTCTACAAGCACTGATGAGCCGTAGGGAGGGACAAAACTTGCAGTGACAGACGGCATGTCGTGATCACCAGTGGACCCAAAAAGGCATTTACAGCTGTTTGTATGATTTCATTTCCATCTGAAGAAGCAGACAGTAGAGGACCTGTTAGGAATGGACTGTATTGATTGAGGGCATGTCTTGCATCTGCTGGTCAAGTGTAGTATACGGTGGTAAGGTTTCATGCACTGCAGCCCTACTGATGTCCTCATTTTTAACTCCGAAATTGCTCACAGATCTCAGTCCCCCTAACCCGTTTGACGGAGTCACTCGGGTCCCTAGAATCACTCACTAACAAGCAGGTGTATGTCTCTCTGTGTCATGAGCCTCAAGGGCCACTAGGCTACGCCTTCGTTAAGGAGCTGGTGATGACTCCTGCGGCTCTGCTATTGAGTAACATACAAAATAGTAAAAACTATTTATTTTGTTATAAAAGTGTCCTGAAAAGCTAATAAAAAATAGTTTGGCAGATGCCAACTCAGATTGTGCACTCAAGTATCCAACTTTCTGCAGTAATATGATAAAAAGCTATAAAAATGAGAAACCTGCTGTTGAGTCTTCTTCAGTAGACCCTCATTTTAACAAATGTTTTATATCTCTGATGAAACCCACTAACTAAGACTGTAGTCCTCCTGGAAATGAGGCCATGGTGTCCATGGAAACCAGTCTGTAACATTCAGCTCTCCTAGGACCTGACCTGAAATCTCATTCTCGCTGCCATCTCCTGAGAAAGCCACACCAAGCCTGCTCCCCTCACAGTTTGGGGACCGATCAGTCTAATTTGGGATGTCAGGCGTCCCCTTCCTCTAAGGCCTGCTGCAGGTGGAGGTATGATGGTACTGGAATAGAAGTCACTCCACCCTGGGAGCCACAAGAGAGGGGCAGGTGTAAACCTCCAACCCTGCACATTGCCACGATGCCTGGTGGGAGCTGCCAGTCAAGGTTAATTCACAGACATTTGAGATTAGTGTCTGGTTTCCCTTGGGGGCAGGGTCTGACTAAAGGAATCCCACCTCATACACAAGGCAAAAAAACAGCAAAAAAAAGCAATGATGCACAATACTGCTGGTTGACATTTTCAAACATAACATTCTTAAACTACTGTTCTTGAGTTTGGAATGATGGAAAACCAGCGCAGTGGCTGTTCCTTGCATTGTAAATCCCTAACTCTCCTTCTGAGTGTTAGGATCATAATATTCAGCAGGCAGTCTCCTCTAATCAACTGTCTCTTTTAATTGCAAATATTGGGAAATTTCCTTCAGTTTATTGCGTCAGACAAATCTTTTGTGCTACATACCCATAATCCTCGCTGAGCATCATATGCCGGATTCTGTGGTTTTCTTCAGATTGGAGATGCAAATGCTAAAACACCAACATCAAGGTGTGCAAGCTAAATTCTCTGAAAGCTGAAGGCGGTTTTGGCAAAATGCACACTTTCGGTGTGGAAAGTGGTACCTAAATATACCGTGTGAAGGGTGAGCTACAGTGGAGCTGTGTTGCATTCTGTGCTCCCCGCTACAGTACCAAGATGCATCACTTGCCCTGAAAAGGACAACAGGTGTCTCTGACAGTAGGGTCTCCATGACAACCGCAAGCTGATGACAAATAAACCGAGAACACTGGGGAAGAACTTGTCAGTTTAAATTTAAATGGCAAGCTTCTGGTAGGGCTTATGAAGTCTGTCTTGCCGTCCATTTCGCAGGGATTTATGTGTGACAGAGTGGAAGGGGAGGAGTTTGGGCAGACATGACGACAGTTGTGACGTAGATGTTAATCTAAAACTGGCTCCTTCTGCCATCCTCTAAAGAAATCGTTGTGCAGCGCAGAGCTGGGGTATTTTCAATGGACTGAGCAGGGCTTTTGTGGACATCCATAGGTACAAATCTACTGTGGTATCCACAGAGCCTACCTTTGACATCACAGGCATGCTTGGTAACAAACACCTTGTGTTCTTCTCATTGCATCTGAATGTAAGAACATCAGGTAATACAATTAGAGTTAAGGTTTTAACAAAAGTCAATTTTCGCTAGATCTGTAATGTGTCTTGCTGGAAAATCCATTTGCTTTACAATGCTGATACTGCCCGCTGTTTCTATTCACAAATATAATTTTTCAAACAGTTCTGCCAAAATTAGGCACCTCAAGAAGATCACCATCACTAAAAATCCTAATCCCAGCTCTGTTCTTCATGCTGTGACGTTATGTCATTTTCACGGCTTCATTGCACTGCTGTTGTCTGATCAGGTGTTAGTCTCAGAGCTCACGTGTGCTCCTGAAGCTGCAAACAAGCATGCTTCATGAAGATATGCACCTCCTCATTCCAGGTTGTTCTCCTGCATCAGCCACTTCTTGTTAAGAGATGCTTGGCCAAACTCATGTCAATGAAACAGATAGCTTTTACGTTTTCAATAAATGTTACAACAGCAAACCCTGCCCTTGACTGCTGTTCTTCAGTTACTTTAATCTCCTGCCGCACACGGAATGTGGCTGGAGAATGTTCTAGAGAGTCTGAGACGTGTCCTTAGAATAAATTCTGTTTTAAGTTTTGGAAAGCCTTCAGAAGACATTCCATAGTGAGGACTAATAAGCTATATCTGATTTGACTAATCTAGAACATTTCTCCCCAATCACCTGGACTAGGGTAAATACTCAACGAAATACATCTCTCATTTAGCTAATATCTTCACCTTTTTAACAGTCATGAATGCTTCCTCAAACAGACAGCTGCACCCCAGTAGCATGGCATCCAACTACATACCTGTTCTGAACACACAAGGATCTTCATGACCGTCCCTGTCGCGTGACGACTAATAACAAAATTCATAGCTACCGTTTGGAATGTGGCTACATTCTCTGCTTTGACACATGCTTTGGGTGACCTCAGCTGCCCCCAGAGTGTTTATAAAAGCCTGGAGGTGGCGGGTGCTTTCCCGAGGACTGCCTCCATGTTGGAGACCGGGCTAACGTTACAGCTGCCTCTCATGGAAGAAGAGTGGGTCCCCTGCCGATGTTCCTTACAGTGTGTGAACCCATCTGTCAGTGGAGTCAAGACATGAGCAAAACAAGCAATGAAGACCACTAAATCTGTCACTCCCACCATATCAGAAGACCCCTGATTTATCCTCCAGCAGTATACACACATACTAATGATAATGTTAAGTCACCCCAGGGCTTATCTACCCTCATCTCTTAACTCTGACTCCTGCTCCCTTACAGCCCCTTTCTAATGTACCACGGCTCTACCTGAGACAGTCTCTTAATCCACAAGACCGCTTACAAGACCCGCGGAGGTCATTCTCCTGGCAGAACCATCTGCTTAGGGGGGAGGGGGTACAAGTGCCTGCTTGGTGCCGAGGAGTGAGCAGGTTAAATTTAGTGGCCAGGCTGATTTCTGCATGCCAGGTCCTGTCCCGTGAAGCCCCCCTCCCCTCTTCTCTGTACCATTTGTCCCTTGCGCCGCTACACCGTTCCCTCTTTGTGGAGCTCTGTGACAGCCAGCAACCCCCCCCACCTCACTCCATCCCCCTCTCAGGCTGAGTCGCGCTCCCACTTCAGTGAGGACCAGCAGGAGGCCGGTAAGGACTGCCACGCCCCCCCCCCCCCACCCCACCCCAGGGGCTCCTGGACTCTACCAGACACATGCGCAGGCAGCAGAGTGGAAATAAAAAGCATAAAAAAGACAGCCGGGTAGAAGAGGGAAGACTGGGGCCGAATTTCCGGATAACAGCTCCTCTCCGCTGGCAGGAGACGAAGCTGCAGGAGCAGGCAGGAATTGAGCCGAGCTTGGAGGTACGCTTCGTCTGATGCCGCGTCAGCTTCAGTACAGCGTGTGTGTGTGTGTGTGTGTGTGTGTGGGGGCGTTCTGGGAGAATGACTTTTCATATTTTGTTTCATTCATTTCTCGTTCATTCTTGGGCATGTTTACCAGTTTAGCCTGCAAGTAAATGTGACTGTAAGGTTGCTGCGATGGTGACTGCCAGATACTGCCATCCCTTACTCGGTATCTGTAGGTACCTGCTCAGCTCCACTCTAAGGGATGGATGCCCTATTTCCTTCCCCTCTCGACATCCATCAGCTGCAAATGTCTGTTCATGGAATCGGCGTTTCAATAAGCTTGCATGCACAGAATCCGGTGAAGAACGACACTGTAACTGAGACAACAGTCGTCGATTCGCTTATCTAATGTGCTGTAAAGTGCTGCGTTATTTACTGGATGCCTAAACGAGGAGTCTACGTTAGGATCACTTGGAGATGGTGTACAAGTTGCCACACAGAGGCTGACCTGCTCGTCACACCGCTATGGCCTCTCCACTGGAGTTGCTGCTTTGAGCAGAGTGTTGGGGTCTGGGACCTGGTTATTACCCTGTAGACATGGGGCCTGTCTTTCCCTGGACACCCCATGCATCCGCCTCCAGGCCTGCTTGTGCTTACATTTCTTTGTGGTCCCGTGTTGTGATGAAGACTCTGAATGTTGTCAGAGTCCCTCTGATACTGGTCAGGCATACAGGGTCTTCTGTCTATGATACATAATCCCTTGTAAGCTCCTATTATTCTGACCTGCAATAACACGGTCTGATCAGTTTCTTCTACTCCGCGAACTTTGTGGAGCTCCTCTCCACGCTCCATTACATTTTTATTATAACATCTCTGGGCAGACATAGCTTGCCTATCACGTTCTTCACTGTATAACAAGGTGTTTCATATTGGGGTGGACAGTACACATGAGGCCTAGCTGACTATGTGCACGCATCTGGAAGCTCCTGGTGCTTCAAATGTTCAACTGTATGGTTTTTGCTCACTAAGGGTTAAGAGAGAGCTGATCCTCCTGGCTTTCACACAGGTTCCCATATAGGCTCACACCGACAAACATGTTTTACCAGCATGACTCAAACTGGGTTTTTGTCGTGATAGTTTGTTACTGTTGTGTGCCGTAGTTTAATATTATTTTTTGGCTCATAAGCATAGTCACATGGGGCTTGAGGAGGCCGAGCGAGACACACTCCATACCCTTTCTGCACTGCATCCCTTTGTAGGCTCTGGGAAAAGGGCTTTGTTTACACACTGACATGTTATCGCTGGCCTCAGCTCCAAACCGATCACACAGTATTTCTTAACTTCCTCTGGACAGTTGTCCAGCAGTAGAAAGCAGTCCTCCAGGCTCCCACACATCCATCGTCCTCCGTGTGACACGTGGGATGCCCATTGTACCTGGGACATCTCATACCTCCAGTAGCTAATGATGAGAGGGTGTTAGAAAGACAGAGAGAGCGAGCATGTTGGCGGATGGCTGGATTAACAGCCCATGTTAAAACAGTGGTCACCGGCAGAGTCCCAATGTGCTTTGCCAGTGGAATTGAAGCTGGGGGAGCGGGATGGTAGTCACAAATATCTCATGGTGTAAACCTGTCAGGGAAACATACCGATGTATCCTCTCACACCCAAGCCCAAGCTGTACGTTCATGTACGCCATTAATTTTTAGACAAACTTTATAATACCTCAATCAGACCGCGAGTTCTTGCTGCCTTTCCTAAGTCCATGCATATAAAATGTCTCAGCTGTTTTACCAGGTCCAAAACCAGTACTTCCTATCAGGCCCTTGTATGGAGCCCATCTTTGTCTTTTCTATAATGATGGTGTTCAACAGTCCCAATCAAAAACTCTGCTGTAGGTCCTGTTATTCACTGAGCTATATTGCATTGTTATTCACTGGGCTATTCTGTGTTCTGTTATTCACTGGGCAATTCT
>JAACJT020000062.1:954471-979746 GCA_009936485.2 Gymnarchus niloticus | reverse complement strand
GTGTTCTGTTATTCATTGGGCTATACTGCGTTGTGTTATTCACTGGCCTATTCTGTGTTCTGTTATTCACTGGGCTACACTGTGTTGTGTTATTCACTGGGCTATTCTGTGTTCTGTTATTCATTGGGCTATACTGCGTTGTGTTATTCACTGGCCTATTCTGTGTTCTGTTATTCACTGGGCTATTCTGCGTTGTGTTATTCACTGGGCTAGTCTGTGTTCTGTTATTCACTGGCCTATTCTGTGTTCTGTTATTCACTGGGCTATACTGTGTTCTGTTATTCACTGAACTATACTGCGTTGTGTTATTCGCTGGGCTACACAGGCTTCCCCTCAGTACTTTTCCCCCTCTGAGCCAGAATACATGCACTGTCTAAGCTTCACTGACCATGGCTGAAGGTAGAGAAGGGTCTTACACAGTATATGAGAAGTGACTTAAGCTGACTGATCTACAGCTGTGTAGGTCTCATTAGCACGGCATAAACGCTCCAACAGAAACAACACTTTGTCCTTCCAACTTTTACTTTCTTAGTATTTTCTTAATTTTTATTGTGAAATTGCATGTGTTTTGATTAATTTTATTCATTGTAGTTGAATAAATTGATTAAAAAAATTTTAAAAATGAGAAGAGGAACATATGTTTTCCAGAATTACATAATTTCCAAACACGACACTCGGCACTATGGGAATTCAATATATTGGAATGTCATATGAGGGGCCAGAGGGATGGCAACATCTCTTGTTTCTCCAAGAGTGATTACAACGTACGTCTGAATGGGGCGCAGCCCTCGGCAGCGGTGTACCGCTTGGTAGGATATTACTGGTAAGTTCTGGGTTGACGGTTCAGAGGTCAGGGGGTGATAATTGGCAAAGAAATTCCCCTTTGCTGCCATTCCCTGCAAAATCAGCCCGCTGATATCAGCATGCTAAAAGTGACAGGGGGGCTTAGCATGTCTCTTAGCCTTTCTACACTTACATTCATTAAATGACAGAGGTGATTATCAGGCTATTTTCCACCTCAGTGGCATCTCGCCATACCTTAATTTAGGACTGCGGTAGCATTTACATTGCTGGTCACGGGGACAATGCTTGGCTGCTATGAGATGAACTACAGGGACGAGGGGGTCCATTCACCTGACACGGTGTGATTTACAGTATATCAGCTTTTCCTCAATCTCACGGCAAAACCATGCACAGAAGATTCTGAGAACTGAATACACTACACAACGATCACACCAAGAGTTGACCTGAAAGGACAAACATTAGTTTACTAAACAAGATTATATTATCCCAAGCAACTCTTCAATCTGAGATAGTTGCGGTGGAATCCCCCTCCCTACATGTAACTTTAGCATCACATCTGGTAAATGGAATCAATGAAATAGTTTTATAAAGTAAATCGGTCTTTCAGCCCCATGCCTATTGATTGACTATATAACAGCAGGCTCCAGAAAGCCTTCCCTCAGGCACTTGACAGTTTCTCAAATCCCCGTTTGTGAGAATTTCACCCATTTAGCTTGCCGCTGGACTGCTTCGGTCTCTGCCAACAGATGGGCGTCCGTGCCCTGCCTGCCCCCTGGGTCTGGAGGCTCCAGCACAAGCTCCTTCCCAGCCTCCAACATCTGTGTGCAGTCTTCATAACTTAAGAGTTAAATAGTTCAGTGTAAGTTCTTTATTGCTGCAAGATCACCAGTTACTTTGATTAAAGATACCACTACAACTTGATGGATTGGATCGTTCAGTTACAATTTTTTCCTCCTGCTATAAATGTGCTTCCAAACATTTCATAAAAGAAAATGAAAAAAAATTCCATTAAGAACTGATTCACAGCCTACTCAATTTGGAGTGCCTGAGAAAAAACATCCTGAGCAGATATAACTGGCCCACAAAAACAAACTGAATTCAGTGAATATAGCTGCTTTGCAATGTACCGTGAATTCACCGCGGCAAGCCCGGTCCAGTCAATAGCTCAAGCACTCATAATTAACTTCTTGGCTAATAATGGATAAAGTCAATGTGTAATATTGTACTGTTATTCTTGTTTCCACCTTATACTACCTTTGAAGTCACAGGCCAAAAAAAGTTAACAGGTGGTGGTTAATAACTGAAAGGCTGTATGTGGGTTCAAGTCCCAGGAAAGGAGTGATGCCAGGTGCTCCATGACACCCTTTCTGTGTCGCATGAAGGTGATCCTTGGAAAGCGGTTGAGCTGGCAAGTGGCATGGTGTCACTCGGTTCACCCTCCAGTACAGTTGGCGGTATCAGGTGGCCATAATTATAGCCGGGCGGCATGGATTACAGGGCAATCATCCAAAATCCAAACGGGGTGCAGTGGGAAGAGGCTTAATAAGGGCAAACCATGAGAGACCCAATCTCATGACTGCATCCACACCTGTCAGTCAGGGGTACGTGTCTATAGGCGGAGGGCCGACATCAAGCCCCGCCAAGGTTCTGCTCTCTGAAGAACGCACCCAGGAAGACGTATTTGATCCCACTGAGCAAGAACCTCGGGGTTTAATTAATAAAAAGGGTAAGCGTTCACATGTCAGGACTAGACAAGTGAGCCTTACCCGCAGGAAGGTTGTACACGTAACTATACCATAATATAACTAGCAGCACCATGTCTAATATAACAGCCATTCACCTTCTCATTCTTTAAGTTGGTTTCTTTTCTGTCATAGAGAAAAATCCTCTGCAGTACAAAGATGCAGATTCTTCTTCTCTACTATCAATCACTGACTTGACTCACTTTCTAGATGGATCATTAGCCTTTGAACCTAAATTCATTCACGGTCTTTTTTTGTTCTTTGCCACAGGAGCATTTAACAGTCCTTATAGCAGTACAACCGTTGACATTCAATAATTAATGGAGAGGATCACTGGAATGAAAAAAAATAAAAAATTTTTAACAGCCATTTCTAGTCTAATAAGTCTAAATCATTTTGTTGCCTCGATGTCAGAGCCAGCACTAAATATGTCGGGATGTCCTGACACTCTCATTCAATCCTGGTCCTGTACCAGTAGGTTCTTTTCCAACCAAGCAGTTCATTACAAGGCACTAATTAATTTGAATTAATTAAAAGGTACTCATTAATTCATGGTAATAATTAAATGAGCACTAAGAGGGTAGAGAAGGGATACAGCTAGTTGTTCTCTAACAGAAAGAGGACTATGAGGGAGTCAAGTCAACAATGCTTGAGGATGCAGTGAGACAGGAGTTGTCTCACTTATGGGGGGGGGGGCTTACACGAGCAGAGAACCTGCCAAGCAGAACGCATTCATCAGAGAGAATCACCTTAACATAGAATGTTTTTTTTGCAAGACCAACCCATTGAGACTGGAACGAATATGGAGAGGTGGGAAAAGTCACCCACACTAATTGTATGTCGAGGTTTTGCTGAGTATTCCAGACTTCAACACGACTAAATTCTGTAGGTGAATGAGCTGCCACTGTTATAACTTGCTGAGCACTACCACCTACTGGCCAACCTGCAAACTTGCAAACTCTTCCAGCTGAACCAGCACAAAGCGTTTCCTTACTTTTCACATTTGAAATGTTCCCGGGTTTAATGCAAAATATTTTGCCTCAAATGAAACTTAAATCATCGTAATATTGTGGAAGGAATATATTTCAGAACTTTAAGATGAGAGTATAACCTAGTACAAATGGATAAAGCATAAATACTTCTACAAAAAATGTTAAACGGCCCAGAAGACAGCAATTTCTTCCTCCTTTATAATTCTCTATTCCACTGGGACAGGGGTCTTAAGGAAAAGCCTGGTTGACCAAATCCAAACATTGTATGCATTTAAACTGTAACCTTCTCTGAGCTGCTGCCTAACTCCTTCCAGAACATTCCATGGACCTACCCAGAGAGCTGCCGTGTAAATGTACTATAATGAACCGTTTACCAACAGTGAAGCCATTACAGTGACATCATGATACAGCTGTTCCAGCCTCGCCTGTCAGACAGGACTTGACAGCTGGCGACAATCTCAGTGTCGGTCCTTCGTGCTGTTGAAAGTTGCTGGTTCACGTTCCTGTGCAGTTCGGACTCCGACAGCATTCCATTAGAAGGAATGTATTTATGAGGTAGTCCAATAAACCTTAGACTTCTCACAGATGAAAGGCATGTAGGAGCAATCTGTGGTCTTGAGCAAACCAGACTCAAGATTAATCACCATGTAAACAGCCTTCTTCGGGGTTCTGGAAGATGGTGGGATCAACGTGCATTATGTTAGATTTTGTTATGGCCCCCATATTTTGCTGTCTATGATAGAGGACATGACCTCTGGCCGGCAGCAGTGAGCACCAGCAATCTGTAGGCCACAGCAGTTCAGTTATTACGCTCATCTAATGCGAAGCAGACGCCTTTCTAGACTGGGAGTCCCCATGACGCAGGTCTATGCTGGCAGTCGCTTGGGCTTCCTTCTGGTCCTGGTAACATCAACAAGGAAACTCAAACCGAGGCAGAGCGAGCTCCCAAGTCTGTTTCCAAAGTGAGAACACAACACGGTCACTCCAAGAAACTCCTCTCACATACCCAATGAACTTTTTGGGTTTAAACAGAGGAGCGTCTGAGTGTACCTTATAGTTCCATACACCCCCTAGGTGAATACATTGTATATGTGTTCAATAAAGGAGCTAAAACAAATTTCAAAAATTGAACACATGCAAAAACACAGGCAAACATATAGCTAGAGGCTCTTTTCCTCATGTATATGTGAACAATTCAGGCTCCTTCCTCTGTACATTCTGCACACCTACATTCCCCCATCCTCTCAGCACCAGACCAGGGCGCCACGTGGAAACCTCGGCCTAGTGTGAGCCAGCCACGCAGCGTTAGCAGGCTGCTGCTAGCAGGTCACCAGCCTTCACAGTTAAGCACAAAATCGACCCAGCTAAGCCCCCTGTATAAGTGGCCCCCCACCCCCTACCCCTAACAGTTAGCTGGCAAAGAAAATGGATGACGACTGCAGTTATTGTCAAACAGGGGTTAACCTTCCACACAGTAGGGGAGCCATTCCTAAGAAACTGACCAGACCTTGTGGATATTCCCAATGTCCCTTTTAATTAATTGTTTAATTGACCAAATGACTTCCCTCTGACTAGATGGAAACAGCTGTACATTGTTTCTGTAAAATCCCGCTGTCCGTTGGCAGTTTTTCCTGCCCTCCCCTCTGGGACACACTTGAGCTAATGTCTGGATTTTTAAATCACCACCGCAGGCAAGTGTCCCAAGGACCATCAGACTGCAGTGCACTCTGGGAACTCCCAAGGTTACACCGTCTCAGTGCTCAATCACCTGTGCAAGTGGGGTCACTTCAGAGACTGGGGGGTTTACATAACCCACATCTGAAACCGGAGTGATGGCCAGCTACTAAGAGCGGGTGCACACAAGGGTCATGTCTTTAATTACGCTAAATACATGGTGGAAGCTCAGACAGTGATGCATAGCACCCTGGATGTTTTGGATATGAGAGGAAAAAAAATACCCACAATGCCTAATCAAAGTTCGAAATCTGCACAGTGGAACCTTTGATGGATATTTTCACACAGATGTTAGAGCAGTTTCATTTCCACGCCATAAAAGAAATGTTTAAAATGGGGTTGTCTTAAGTGGGGGGTCGGGGGGGTGAGTTAAGGAAAATCTCATGGGTGCCCAATGTGAACTACTCCTGGAGTGTGATTCAGCCATGAAAATAACAGAGAGCCACTTCTCACGTGTGATGATGTCACTGTTTCCTTTAGGGTCGTCCAAAGATGCAGAGGGAGTTAGTGCAGTAGCCCGCCGACCTAGCGCTGCTGGGACCCCTAGAGAGATCACCTTCTGAAGTACAAACACAGGACGAGACACTGTTGTTCTGAGCCTCTTGTGAAATGCTTGTTCAGTTACCGTAACATAACACACTGTGCACCCCCCCCCCCCCAATTTAGGAGACTGCAGCTTGCTCCCTTGCAGTGCCTGACTTCAGTCCTGTGGAATTCCCAAATTAGTTTTATGTTGCTTCAGCTTCAGTATAAGGCAGCAGGGCTCCTTGGGAAGATTTAATGATACATGGGGTCAGTCCCTGAAGGGAGACCATGATTGCTAGCGAACGCCCTGCATTGCCATGGTGAACTGACAGTAGGTTGTAAACAAAACATTCTTCGTCAGAGAGGAAGGGCCTACAGCAAACAACAAGCTCGGCTGACTCTATCCAAAAACAACATGGGCTCACTTCAGACACTTATTTGTCTTTTTTTCATTATCCCCGCTGATGGTGAAATTCATAGCAAAGCTTAACACTGATGTGAACGGCAGCTGTTTCCCTTCATTTTATATCTGCTCTAATAGCATCGTTTAAGAATTAAGAGGAAAGTGAATGGATGGTGGCACTGAAGTGAACTGTCAATGTTTACTCTACCTTTTATGGATAAATGTGATAGTTAGATGGGTTCAACCACCTTTAGACTCTGTAAATATCAGCGGTCTTGTAGGCAGCACTTCTCCAAACCTGAAGGGAATGGTGTTACTCAGCTCTATGAGAGGCATGAAAACCGCACCACGTCAGACAACGATGTTTCTGTGGCCAGGTGAAATAGTTTCCACGGTAGAAGCAAACAGTGATGACGAAAGCGTCACACGGTCACACGGTGGTGGTGGTGGGGGGGATCCTGGAGCCAGGAGCAAAACAACCACAGGAAATGCTCCACATACCCCAAAATGAGCATTTTTCGGATCTTTCCACAAAACTCCAGAAGTACAAGCTCCTTGTAAGACTGGAATTGTGTTGAAACTGTTCAGTAAATATTAAGAGCCGAAAATTTTTTAAACAATTTAAAAATTCTATGTTTAAACCAGTCTGCCGGGATGGGTAAGAGGCCGTCAGAGTGGATAAGCCATCAACACAGCCTGGTGTTTCCTCAAGTAAAAGAGGGGCTTTGATACTGACTGCAACATCTGTTCAGAGCACAATTCAATCCACGATCTTAGACATCCATTTATTTATCATATACAGGAGAAAGATCTGGAAATGAATGCAGATATCTGAACCGGACAGTGAGAGCTGCATTCTCCGGCAGATCAGAAAACTCGACCAGCTTTTCTCCAGATAACATCTAAATGAACCTACTTGTTTAACAGACACTTTTATTCAGTGCAACTACCACAGCTAGAGTTACACAGTTTACTTCTCTCTATACTGGAGGTAGCTAGCCATGTACGATTAGATATTTTTAGTTTCTGAAGCACGTATGGGTTTTATTCATTTGCTAAAGGGTTAATCACAGCGCTCCTTACTAAGTTCTTAACCATTTGCTGCCCTCACTACTTGACATGATATAGATTTTACTTAATTTCATAACTCGTGTATAGTGACTTTAGGTGTTATAGATAATTATACTCAAATATATATAAAGTGTTTTTTCATAAATGCAGTTTAAAGCAGATCAGGACTTAAACCCACAACCATCAGACGGTGCTCATATTGTTACCTGCTGCTTCACCCCACTTTCCCTGAGGTTTTATTCCATCCGCCCTAATGCTCATACCGAGTTGACCCTGCTTTCACACAGCACTCTGGAGAGTAAGCAAGATGAACCTCAGTGGTGACCTGTGCTTGCCTTTGAAATACGGGCTCTGTTTGAGCCAGAACTCACTTCCGGTTCACTCTTTCTCTGCCCTGTAAATCTGTCTGAGCAGGAAGACCAGCTTCTCAAGGCCGCAGAGCAGCCCCCCATTTCAGCACCATCTCAGATTAGCCAAGGCCACGCAATCTTTGGCAAGCGCAACAGAAACGTACCATGGCTTTTCCTTTGTTGACAGATTTATGTGTTCTCGGCACCGGTGGACATCACGTGACGTGTGTTCCGTGGCGATGATCTCAGCATCTGTCTCCTTCTGGTCTGACCACCTGAGGGCAGCCTCTACAGGCCTAGATTGAGTCTGGATTCCTCAGTCTTTGTTGTGTGTTGCACACACCTGTGTTTGTGTGCATGTGTGTATTCCATTCTCAATGGTTCCTGTGATACACGGCATGATTAAGCCTAGAGCTGGTTACTCTGACAGGCAGGCTGAATGCGTGAAGCAAAGGACTTTGGCAGGTTCTAATGGGTTGCGCCTGACCCATGAAATTCCCAGTGGTTCCAATGACAGTTAGTTATGTGTTGTTAGGTATATATAACCAGGAGGTACTGGCCTTACAAAGGAAGGCAGAGACTCTTTCTCCTCAGGTACTGCAGCAATTAACAATAAAAAATCTTTTTGTGAGAGTCCACCTTTAACGATGTCTCGGAACACCTTGAGAATTTTGTGTGAGAACATTATCAGTATTTTTATGACCATGACGTTAAAAATAATAATAACTGATAAAGAAATACGTTAGTCTATTTGGGGTTCTGTCCGTGCCTTCTGGCAGCTCGGTCACACTTTTAAAACTGATGGGTAATAATTCCAGTCAAGTGTTCGTTTCACATCAAAGACAATGCTGCTCTGTGACCTTCTAAGGCTTCATTTCAGCCCTGATTTTGGTAAAAACAAAAAAACTAAAAGGAAAGCAGGGATGGCAGATACACATCAGGCAGCACAGTTACAACATACCTCAAACTTATTACTGCTTTGTGTTACCAAACAGTCGTGATCCCCCCTGGGTGCTGTATGATTCATATTTGTGGGGATATGCATACTGGAATATATTTCTTTGCCCTGTGTAAGTGGTCATTGTGGAGACAGACCCACTCTGCATTAGTGAGAAGAGATTTAGTGCTGTGTGTCACATCTCCAGCCTTCCTCTGGACCTTTGGCTGCCTGGTCTTCCTCTGTCTCTTTCTTTCCCTGTCTGTCTGTTGGTTTCTCCTTCCCTCCATCAGGTAACATGCTTCTGAAACACTGATCAGCCCCTTCTCTCTTCCCTCGTGCTTCTACCACGCCAAAAACGCTCTGATGTCAGGCATCAGGAATGCGAGGTTGTACTAGAACACGCAGTGTGTTTATGTGCGTGGGGTGGAGGGAGCAATGCAAACAGACCCTGGAGAGGGGAGCGCACCTGCATCTTCACCTTTCAACCTCTGCATTTAGTAACCCCGTCTGGCCTGTAAAAACAGCAGAATACTTTACAAGGCCCAAAACTGCAGGAGATGAAGGCACTCTGTACGGAGTGTCCTGTAGTTAATGAGGGATTACAGTTTTTCTCCTGGTGGTGTACTCTGTGTACTTTGCATAAAGCAGGTACCAATCATGTGAATAACATCATTCCTAAGCAACCTGTCTGCCAAGACAGTTGGAATACGATTAAGCACTTCCTGAGTGAGTATATGTTCTAAATATAATTTTCAACATAACTAAATGTCTACCGTTAAATCATTATGATAAGAAACATCATATCAGTCCAGTATCCAGACAAAAATATTCTCTGTAGCAATGGTATGAAATATCACAATAGGAGGGAAATGATCCACTGGCTATGTGTAGCCTGCATTTTATCTGGCAATCTTGTTGCACATGCAATACATTTAATCCAATACAACTCCATTCATCCCGGTAAAAAAACCCCTAACCCACTCCAGGATTACTAGCTCCTCAGTTTAAATGGCCACATCACACTGTCAATACTCTAGAGCAGTAGTTCCCAATCTGGGGTCCGCAGGAACGTGTCAGGGGGTCCATGGCAAAAATGGTAAAACATGGGTTATGATGGACCGTTTTTTTTAAGAAGCAAACCTTTCGAAGAAAACCCATTTTAACTTTTTCCAAAGGAAAGCAGCACTGCAGGCGAAACTAGCGAGCACTTTCACACAGCAAGCAACGATTTCAGAGAGGGGGCTGAAGGCGCCTTTTTCTGTTCGTCGTATAGCATCGCCCATGCGAAGAAAGCTCACACAGCTGAAGAATATCTGATATTACCGGCGCCCAAAGACATAGTTCGGGAAGTACTTCGTGAAGAAGCTGCCCGTAAAATTGACACTGTCCTCTTCTCAGACAACACTGTGTGTAGACAGATATCTGACATGGCTGAGGGTGGAACAGACGAATTACTGGAACAGGTCAAAGAACCGCCTGCCCTGGGTTTGCATTGCAGTTGGACGAAAGCACAGACGTAGTTAACGCGGCACAACTTATTGTTATCCATGTCAGACTTATTGGAGATGGAAAGTTTGTCGAGGAACTTTTATTCCACAAAGAAATTCCTGGGAGAAGATTTTTTTAAAATTTTGGACGCGTTCATGCAGGCAAATTTAATTGACTGATCTCATTGCGTAGGCGTCTGCACGGATGCCGGCCCGCTGCCATGGCAGGCAAGGGAAGTGGAGTCGTCGCGTTAATGAAGGCCAAAGCTCCAGATGCCGTGGATACACACCGCATGCTTCACGGAGGAACAGTTGTCGCTAATAGAATGCGGGACGAATTTCAGCAAGTTGTCAAAGTTGTAAAGCACGTCCCGTTGAACGCTGGCTGTTTGCCAAACTGTGCAGTGACTTTGGCGCCATTTTTGAAAACCCGCCCGCTGCATTCTGAGGTCCGGTGGCTGTCTCGTGGGGCGCTTTCACAACGACCATTTGAACTCTGCCAAGATCTGCGACACATTTCGACTTTTAAAAAGCTTTTATCAGAGCAGGCAGGTCCGCATCATCAAGAGCTTGGAACGTCCCGTGCCCCTGCAGACAGTGTTCTGCCTACTGTTCCATCTGACACACCTAAACTATTTAGTAGATCTGGACAATCGTCATTTAAACTGGATCAGTAATCCATTTGAATCCAGAACTGAACTGATTCAAGGTCACAAGGGGAAGCAAATTAAATAGCCAATGATGGAAGTCTGAAAGTGCAATTCTCTGACATTGATCCAAAATTCTACAGGGGAATCTCAGAATGAATGCCCAGTGTTGGGCAAAAAAGCCATCCGATGCTCCTTCACCATTTGCTACAACATACCTGTGTGAGGCAGATTTTTCTGCATTGAAAGTACTGAAAACCAAAAATGGAGTACATCTAAATGCGGAAAATTATTTCAGATTGTCTCTAAGCCAGCTGCAAACCAAATTGGACAAACTGCGCAAGAACTTCCAAGCCCAAAAGTTTCACTCTGCCCAGGGTGAGTTTTATTCATTATCATAAGCAGTCTGTTTTTCCCATAGTAAAAGTGCCTTGTTTTATATCATTTTGTTACGTGCACTTCACAGGTAGTAGGTCTGTATAGCAGTGTACACCATGTGGGATATGCCATTTTTTGGATGATGGTAGGTAGGGGGTCCTCAGCCTATGGCAAATTTCTTTAGGGGGGCCTTGGTATGAAAGGGGTTGGGAATGCTTGCTCTAGAGGCTAAACTGCTGGAAAAGTTGCTGCGTGTCCAGAAGGGAGTGCTATTCTGTTGGAGTGAATATCCTTAGGCAGTACCTTTGTGACGCAGCACTGTATAAGATTGTGCGTTTAAAATGCCAAACTAAGGTGTCATGATTGCAGTTACAGTCAGATTGACTTTTCATGGGAGCTTTATCATGGACAACCCTGCAAAATCCCCAAAAAAGCACTATGAAATGTACCAGCATATGGCCCAGTTTACTAAATAGCAGTAACTCTTAAACACAATCATTACCAGTGGGTGGAGTGAGAACGTATTGGATACCACTGAAGTGGATTTCTCTTTAAGATATAATGTAACTTTATTACTGCTAAAGGCTTTTAGTGGTGCTAAACCACACTTTTTTGATCATAATGAGGTGAGATATCCCTGAAAGCAACTCAGAATACTGAACTGTACTCCATTCTAACACCTGCAGAAGCACATGGAAGTAACGATATATATAAAAAATAGGCTCTGTTGTCAGGAAAATCGTTTGTCTGCCCCTGAAACATGCTGGAGCCAAGAAACCTAAGAGGCAGAGCAGAAGGCAACCAATAATATAGTCTAGGCAACACAAAATTTACTGATCAAGGAGATGCAGAGCAAACTGAGTTAAGTTCTACTCCTGTTGTTTCTCTCTACTGGGCCCAAACCAGATCTTCCATAGAGCTATCTTGCCGTGGGATGTAACAAAACCCGGAGGTCTTTAAATACATGACATACTCCAATCTGAGTTGTACTTTTATTAAGCAGTATTAGAAATATGAAAGAGTGAGCATAATACAGAAGTCAAATGCTTTTCTGTTGAAGTAGAATAATTGCAGCAAATGTCAGATGCTGTTGACAGCTATGTTCCATTCAGCTATAGGAAGTATCAAAACTTAACAAAAGCCAATGGGGCTGAGGCTCATTAAACATAGCTTTGTGTCAATTACCACCCAACGCTCACTTACCTGACATTGCAAAGAAGGTTCCACTGTTTGCTTGATTACAGAATCCACAGGACCAATCCCTTCAAGAGTTAAGGCAGGACCTAGTACTGAAACCTTAGCCAAAATACCTTCGCCTGTGTACCTCAACGTATAAGAAAAACACACACACGCACAAATGAAAACTATTACCATAATCAGAAGCCCATATTGCAAAGATAGAATGCAGACTGTGGGGCAGCATCACAGATGGGGAAGGGGTCACTTAAGGGACACCTTGTTGCCAAGATGGTGACTACACACAGTTCAGATTGTTGGTGCAGATGCAGCCAGTGGCTGAAACGGGGTGCCAAGAAAAGGAGGTTATAAAGATGTTTAAGGAACGTTTTCATGTGCCAAGAGGCAGCAGACCAGAAAAATGACTCTGTGAGAGACAGGTACACACAGGATGACAAACACAACTTGTGGAGACCCAAGCTGCATTAGTCACAAGGGCTTGCAGAATAATTGTATAACCATATACATGATTATATAACAAGCTGAAATGCTATCCAGAAACTGGATATTTTTAAATTTAAACATTTCTTAGTTAAAAAATGTACTTGGATCAAAATGTGCTACTACGTTGCTACTTTCCTCATTAATTGTGGCATTTCAATAAACTTCAGAAATCCTCTTTCCATGAATGAGCAACCAAACAAGTCTTGCCAAACACTTCTTGCCATCACTGGAGTTCTGCTGAGATCATCTTTGCTTGCATCAAGGACAGTCCGTGTTCTCTAACTTACTGTAAATCCTTGAGTAGCTCCCAGCCAGTCTTCCGGTTGCAGATGCCAAATTTAATGGAGCCTCTTGGCAAACTAACACTTACAAACACGGTGCAGGGAGTACACTTTGACTGGCCAGTAATTGCTTCTGACAAGATCCCCCCAAGTGCCTCTTGGCCTGACCAGCATATAGCTCAGCTGCTAGCTTAACACTGAAGATCTACAATGCTTATCGGTCACCACAAAAGATCTTTGAACACTAGATCTCCTGTATTAATTAGGACTCCTGGCAAAAGGGTAGCAGATGACCATGAAAGAATATTCTTCAAAGCTAACTGATATCTCACTGTCATTATTCTTAGGCTGTCTACACTATGACAGAATGAAGTCAATATGCCTCCATGGTGCCGTAATAAGCTGTTGGATTAGCTGCAGTCTTGGGAAACAATAATACCATTGTTTGGTAATGGATGACTTTACACAGCGCCTTTTTACTGGAGGAAATGCTATCAGTCATTTATGGCACCTTGAACTTGTGAAGCTGTCATGACTTTCATGACCTGGTTGTAATGCATTGGTAAAGAGTTCAACTTGTCAATGTCCCTCTACCAAGATTTGTGATATTTTATGCTACCTCATCCTAAAAGCACAAGTGTCTCAACAACCATAGTTTCCTCAGAGGCTGGTGACTGGGGCTGTGTGAAGCTGGGATTGTTCAGCTTGAGTTCATATTCCTGTGGCTGGTTAAAAGATTTTCATTCTTCTGGAGATGAATCATGAAGGATAATTGTTTTCAATCAACCCAAACTGTATTTTGCTGAAATTCTTAAGCACTACATGTCTTTCCGTACCCTTCTATGTATTCTGGGTGATGACTAGACCTGTTGAACCACAGATGACTAGACCTGTTAAACCAGGAATATTAGACTGGGAAACCAGCCCCATCCGGTTCAATTCCTTCAGGGCAGAGCTCTCTCCTCTTGCCCCAACCTGTCTTCTGTGTACTAACTGCTGGATAGAGACCATAAGGATGTCCAGAAGCCAAAGCTCTGTACAAATACACATCCCCCTACAAATTGACCACAAATGAGCTATTACATTTAAATCATGTCACATTAGTTTAGAACTAGAGTAATTAAGCTGAATTTGAATTGGTAGAAAGTAACCGAGAAAGCTTTGTGCGGAACAACAAGCTACAGAATGTGCCACCTGATGGCCCCTTCGAGAATTTTTCGGGTTGGGACATTATGGCTATACTGCTGTGTTAGTCTAACTATTCCCAAGACACCACTGCATTTCAAACATATCAGTGTACACAAATGTGTGCAGCCTTACTGGAAAAGTGACATATGTATGTGCGTGTAAAAAGAGGCATCATTAAAAGCATCAAAGGCAACTTCAAAATCCCCCTTAAACACACCAAGCTTGTATTTACCATTAAGTCACCTATTGGCAAGGACAAGGTTGGCGGTCTTACTGCCGCTCAGAAAAATGGGATCTGCCTGAGCGAGTCAAAGCTCTGAGATACCTATGAATGTTTTGTTTGTTTAGCTGGGGAGATTAACTGAGGGAGCCAATGGACTTGCCATCCAGGGACACTTCTCAGCACAAAAAACCAACATATCTGGTTTATATGTTATATGGGACCAACTGATGAATAGAAGTGATCAAATCACAGTTCTCCACTGTCAGAGTAAGACTAGGCAAGAAGGATTCTTTTTTAGTGAAAGTCTCCTGCCACTCTGCAACAAGGCTTCCCAGTCTGTTATTAATAACTCATCTTAACAGCTAATCATCTTACCCAATTATGAAGGACCATTCTTGACATGTATGTGCTCATAAGCAAGTAAATAAAGGCTGAATGTTTTTAGGGCTGGCCAAGTTAACTACTGTGGGTTTTTTTCTTGGAGACAACAGATCTGTTAAATACGCCCATAAACATTTTAGAGCTTACACGAGGCATTGAGTCTTTTCCTCATATAGTCACAAATTAATCACCGACGTCTTGGCCAACCTTGGCACTCTTTTTGCCTGGGCATACACCTTTCAAACAAAATGTTGCAACAGAGAAAATATGAAAGCGCAGCAACAGCAAACATCAAATTAAAGCAGCTCCTCACTTGACAGACGGCTTGCTAAATGCAATGATGAAATGTTAATATTACATTCTAATCATCATCTAATTGATCTAAATACTCATGATTTGGGAAGAGCATGTGTTTCTGCTTGAGTTTTGAATTGCCTTCACACTATTTAGCAAATCCTTAATTCCTGACCTTCGACACATTCCTCAGCCTCAGAAGGCTTTGTAGCGTTACAGTTGAATTGCATCATATTCCAAAGTCCCTTCCTCATCATTTTTTTCACAAGTTTGCAGCTGAATATGACACCAGGCTATGGCCTGGAGAACATGCTACCATGCCGTTGACAGTACCTGCCTTCAGCTTACCAGCTGGAAATAAAGCTCTACAGTTCCATTGCAGAAAAATAAGAAACCATAATTCAAAACCAATACGATGATGAACCTGAACTTCACTATATAGTTTGAAACTACGGACACGGAAACCACATGCATGTCCATCAAATTGACCACTAATGTGGGGGTGGAAATTCACTACAATAGTCCATTGCTGACACAACAAAGGTTTTGAGACCCTGTTGTAGGATGAGTAATGATAACATCAGTGAAACTGTAGCCCCACACCGATACCTAGCAGGCCCCAGTCTTAGAGTCCCCAAAGTACAGCTGGTGCCATAACTCTCAAGCAAAGCAACGTGACCTCATGGCAGTGGCTTCCAAAATACCTGCACTCAAAATAGTGAGATTAACTCAAGTGGTGATTTTATGAAGTTTTGCTGTGATGCGGCGATATTACAGACACTGCAGGAAAAGCTGTCTGGCCTCAAAACAAACACACAATGAACAGAGCTGCAAGTTATTGGTTTATCAAAGCCTGTGTGCCTGATAAATAAATAAATATAGTACAGCGAAAACATTTCAATTACAGTGCAGACCCCCCCTTGATCAGGCCAAAGCCCTGGGAGGCAGTGGGCATAGTCGCGCAACAGGCTGTTCAGAAACATGCTAGACGGAGACGAACCATCTGGTGAATCATCCAAGGTCTGCTGTGTGGAGAGGTGTCCCGGGCTGAACTCTGCATGGCTACCTTTGCTTTCAGATTTCTTGCTTTTAGCAGAAGACACAGCTTAGCTAAAACCAAAGCTTAAGAGACCCCAGGTCCCATAATATGAAGTGTTTCAACATGAGTGGGTAGGTTTGATTAAGTAACATCAGGATAGGGCTCACAAAGCTGCCTTTGTCTCTTTAATGACTTTCGGCCTATGAGACTAGTTATTAGCACTATCAGACTTGCACTGGCTGCTCGTTATGCTTTTTGTTTGTTTGCGCCATGGCAATTTTTACATCTGCTGATGTTCATGGGAATTTTGCAATCAAGAGTGGTTCTCCATGAAGTGGCAGTGTTTGAAGACGTTACAAAAGCTTTGGGGAGCCAGGCTTCCTACGGCACCATAGGTGACATCATGTTTGAACCATTCTGTGGCCTTCTCTGTACACACACACACACCAATTCCTTTTTTGTGGCCATACACAACCACATGACTAATGATATCAAGTATTTGCTTACTGTAGTTGTTAAATGTACACAGATACGCCTACGCTTCCTCCACTATGAAAAAGATTGTTTGAATATATAAAATGTCACACTAGCAGACTACGCATTGTTCCGCAATCACAGCTAAATCATCACCCTTACTCAAAGACAGCCGCACATTTGCATGAAACATCTGACAGTCTGGGATCTGGGGCGTGTCACACACATTTCATTTGATGGCTGGTCATCACCCATCACACCTCCATGGTATGCTCGTAAAAAACATCCTCTCCCACAGGTAAACAAACATGCGTTCCCGTAGCAACAGTTTGGAGAAGTCTGCCAAGACCAAGCTGTCCCACCACAGAGCCCGCTCACGCCGACGGAGCTCGGAGTGCGATGACCCCCCGGCACGTGCACCAGGCCGGGCCCGGCGGAGGGAACACCCTGAAGACACCGGCACCATCCTAAGGAATCATAAGGGAGGCGAAGGTGGAAAAAGTGAAAGGAAAGGTGCTGCTTCCTCGGGAAAGGGCAGGGACCTCTCCCGGGATGACCTCCTGTTCCTGCTCAGCATTCTTGAGGGCGAGCTGCAGGTGAGGTGGACTTTAGATCATATATGGTGACCAATTTAGGTGATACCAGCTGTCTGAGTGAACTTCAGGTGTTCCAGCTTTTTATAAGATGTAGAACTGATCTGTTCAGCAGCAGGTAGTCCCAGGTGACCTTGTTCAGATAAGCAGAATTCCAGCCACTGCAGATTCTGTCTGCCTTGATTTCTCTGCTCTGGCTGACTAGTTCTCATCGCTCATTTGCAGGCCAGAGATGAGGTAATTACTGTGCTGAAAGCTGAGAAGATTGACCTGGCGCTGCTAGAAGCCCATTACGGCTTCGTCACCCCACATAAGGTGCTGCAGGCTCTGCAAAGAGACGCCATTCAGGGGAAGGGCAATGACTGGCAAGAGGACATTTATGAAAAGCCCATGGCTGAGGTAGGTCATCACCAGGGCCACTTTATGAGAATTCCTTTGTTACTGCAACCATGATTTTGTCCAGCGTAAGCAGCTGGAAGTTGAACTTGGAAGTTGGACTTTATAATTGCACAAAGCCTATGTTAAAAAACATATACTACATTGTATTTATCGTGCCCTTGCTTTTTTGTTCCCTGTTTCCTCCAACTGCTTCTTGGTTTTCTTGTGGTGCACCTGGTTGCTGTGGAGATCCTGATTGCCTCATTTCGCACCTGGTGCTTGTTACCTTGTTAAGTACATGATTGCCAGGTATCCCTAGCCTACTTCCCTCAGTCAACCCTGCTGGATAGGCAGTCCTGCTCCATCATATGGCTTCTCTGAGCCAGCTCTCTGTTCCCTCAGACACCTTAGGCCCCACCACAATCACTTGCCTATCTGAGTGGCTGGTATTACTATATGTCAAGGGGTAGTCAAGAGTGACACAGCCTATGGAGCCCAGAGGCACCCCAATCTATGGGTACTTCATGCCTACGGATGGACACCCTTCCCTTGTTCTGGGTTCCATCGTTCCAGTGCACCTCCGTCCCCCTGGAACCCTGTTCCTGTGCTTCTCAAAATCCAGCCCTTGTTCCCTGTAGTTCTACCCAGTGTCTTGGTCTGTCTCTCCAGCCTGTCTTGTGTCTATTCTGCTCTGTTGTTCCCTGTTTCTCTTTTCATGCGGTGCTGCCTCCATGCGCCATTCTCCTTAAGTCGCATTATCTGGCTGCTTCTTTTGAGTCGTGTCTTTCCTGACGCTTTTCTCCTCGAGCTGTTCCTGGTTTGTCCTTGCCTTTCCTCACTATGTCTTCTGTGGGCATTCTCCCTTCCCTGTGGGCTCCTGAGCCATGACAGTATTGAGAATTTCTACTACAGTTTCCTTGCTTCCTTTATGATAACTATTAAATTAAAGCGCCATATCCTGCCCTGCACCAACTGCAGTAAGGTTCTGGCTCATTATCAGCCACAGGAAGGGAGTCCCTGGAAAAAGCCTGTCAGTTTTGTTTGGAGAACATTTACATAACATACCACCTAAACACTATAAAGTCATACTTTACCTAAGCACCTCTTTAACACATAAAGGATACTGTATATTATACTGTCTCTTTTCAAAAAACACCCACAATCCTTCTGATGTTGAAGAAGTCCATGCCCAGTTATACATTTGTTCATCCCCTGGCAGACATTTTAGTATCATTCATAAATTGATGAGCACATTGATGCTTTGCATTGCATGACTGCTCACAAATAATACTGGGTGGTAGGGATAGCCAGGAGTCAGTGTTGGGTTTGTGTGTGCTCCTGTGTTACCACGGTGAGTAATTACTAGCCCTGGGTCTACAGATAAATCACTCAATGCAACTCCACCGGTGCTAATTAGCTTAAATATCTTGTTAGGGTAATTTGGAGAGAGGAGGGAAAAGCTGACAGGAAGGCCCCTGGATATTCAGTGTGCATGGGTTTTATTTGGCAGTGTTACTTTGAACCTTTAGGATTTATAATTATTTGTTAGTAGATTTTTGGTTTGCGTTTCTCAAAAGTGCCCTTGTCCCCAAATGGTGGTGAGGTATTTGTTCAGTTGAGCTGATGTGTTCATTTATAGCCTGCAATCCTTCCCTGTAGCAGTCCTCTATCATGCCAGCTGCCACAGTAGCTTGGAAGCCTAACGATTTGTTCTTCTGTGTCTAAAGAACTAACGTTTATTTTGGAGCCTGTGGAATTCATGATCTGTCCCACTACTCTGGGAATGATGCTGATGAACGTGTGGCTGTCTCTCAGTTGGACAAACTGGTGGAGAAGCAGAGGGAGACTCATCGGCGCATGCTGGAGCAGCTGCTTCTGGTAGAACAGGCCCACAAGCAGGCACTCTACAAGCTGGAGGATGAGAAGAGGAATCACAGCGAGTTCATGCAGAAGAGCGATGAGTTCACCAACCTGCTAGAGCAGGACCGGGAGAGGTCAGTCATCCTCTTTACAATAAGCCACGCATTCATGTCTGGGAAACATGAACAATGGTGTGTTATTCTGTAAAGCTAATGGCTATGTTTGATAACAAAAGCTGCCTGAGAAAGTCAGTGTGTGGTGTAAAAGAAAATTCACCCTTGTGGACACCTGAGGATATAATGTGACATCTCTAGCACATCTGCCAGTCTCTCAAAGTTTGGTTGTCTTTACCGTAAGAAAGGCTGTGACAGGTATTTTGTCATACATTATGTTGCTGGCCTCTCAGCTCTTTTATACAAAACAAACATGTCACCTGTATACAGACATGAGTTTCATGGTTTTGATGGCTCTTATGAGGATGCAATATAATCCCATAAAGTAACAAGACTGAAATAGAGCCAACCGAAATGTGTCTAGAACTTCCCTTTGGATAGACCCTAAATAAGACTTAAAATATTGCTTACTACTGTCCATCTTGAATCACAGTAGATATTGATTTTTTTTTTTTATTTCTCTGATAGCCCATGAAGCCTCCTTACATTTCAGTTGGCTTATGTCTACATTGAAGTACCTCATAAAAACTTCACTAAAACAAGGAGAGTCAAGACAAAATAACATTAAAACACAATCAACATTAATCCTCCACACCTCTTAGAACACTTACATGTCATCACAGAACATGGGGTGAAGTTCATTCTTGGAAGAATCCACTCCTGTGGTATGCCTGCTCATAGCTACTACATGCGGTTGGCACTTCTATAATAGCCAATGATTGTGAAGGAGCCCTCTCTGAAAAACGTGTGTTGTGCCTGCAGTTGCTTCGGTGCTTTTCATGTTGCATTCCTCTGAATAAGCCTCTAAATCACTTGTGATTTCATTCTCTAGAGATGGTGAGGATGATGAGTTGCCTGTTGCCCTTTCTAAGGGAGTTGAGCTGTGAAACATTTTGGTGCTTTAAACTTTTCTGGTCCTTGGAAATAGATGATGTCCTAATAGGGAGGCTGGAGGTATGGGAGGAGTTTGTCAAAATCCTAGTAGTAGAAGAGCCAGTGAGGCATGCAACAGTTTATCCTTGTGTGTCTGTCAGGTGTCCAAGGAGCCAGCATCCATTTTAGTATGTGTTCCAATAAGAGTTGCGAATAGTAAGTAGAAACTGCACCAATGTTACTTCTTGGTCTTCAACTGTAAATTTATTGGTTCTGACCTTCCAGTCAGCACGATCCCACATGATCGAGACTGCTTCCACTGTCTGTGGTTTCCTGTGATGTCACGACACCCACCTCAAACAGTAAACAAAGACATAAGCTCCTATCTGCAGTCTCCCAAACGACATTCTTTTGACTTTAATAAAGTGCAGATTTACGAGCCGTGGATTTTTACGGGAAAAGAGGGCTAGCCATGAAGGGTAAGGATTAAGAACATATTGCTGAATGGGAGGAGAGATATTTAACACAAAGCCACAACATGATATTGGTTATGTAGAGAGGGCTTCTGGTCGGAATAACGTTCTCAGCACTTGTGGTTTGTGCTTTCATCGAAATCCTCAAGCAGTAATCTAAGTCATACCTTCACAGGGTATGCCATTCCTGGATCCACGTGAAATTGTGTCCACAGAGCAGCTAAAAACACTTCTGGGTGACAATCCTCATCATAGAAGCATTGTGCTGATAGCCCTGCTGCGTGTGAATTCTGTATCAGAATTAATATAAAAATCCTCTTTTCTAACCGTAAGGCATTTCAGAATTTCAGTCTTAAGTCCATTCTTTGATTACTGCTGTTTCAAACCCCAAAAGGCTGAAAATGTGTTAGGAGCCTGGTGCCATGGAAAATAAATTGCTAGACCACAAATAGCATGACGCACTAGCACAAGATCCAGGCTGAAATGGCGCCTCAAACCCGCTGCCAGCACGTGGTGTTTGAGAAAGGCTAGTCTCACTGCTATATCCACCCTCTGAAAGAGAGGGTGAAGCATCTGAATCCAAAACGGAGTAGGAGTCTGTACAGGAGTCTGTACTAGGAGACTGCTACTTTCCAATACAACTTCTTTATGAGAAACGCATTAATGCACCAATGCAAAACTTATTACTCAAACATGACCACCACTTATTTTGGAAACTGGAGCATGAGGAAATGTGAGTAGAGCTGGCAGGATCCGAAAAGAACCCTTCGGCCCATACTGGCAGCTTCAGGTCTTTGTTAATCTGTCTGTCTTTTCCTTTAATCTTTACGTGTGGGTCATTTTCTAAATTGCATTAATGCTAAACATAGACCTGACATGTACTACTTCTTTGACAGCAGGAGAGAGAACTTTTATTTGACAGACTTGGCTATGTTGCAAGGAGTGCAGGGTAATCACCACAAGGGCAAACGGACACCCTTAAGGGAGTTTAAGTGCTATCTGCAGAACTGTTCATCAGCATTATTTGTATTTAAACCAGTCCACGTTTCTTGGTATTACCTGTCCACAATGGTCACCCCAGTGATATAGAAATGCAAAGGTAGTCCAAAAGGAAAGACGAAACATCTCTGGAAAGTGGCCGGGGAACCAAGCTAATGGTGATGATCACATTATTTGGGGCCATGTAGACTGTTTCGTTTGGCAGGGCGAGTCAAAGGCTTGTGCTCCATTATGGAGCAGGTCAGGAAGCTGAGTCCTCTATTGAAAACACTCCTACATCTGGGAGAATGGTGAACAGCGAGCACTCTGGGTCGGGCAAGCTGCGGCAGGTTAGGACCATGTGAGAGTGGATCATGCGAGACGGCTGGTCGCCGTGGTAAAGTGTGAGGCATCTGGGATGCACCATACTCTGACTCAATGACCTGTTTGGCTGGATTTCTAATCCCACTACTTACAGATCCTGTACAGAATATGAGAACAGGGTACGCTGTGACTACATCTGTCAAATGTTGACATAAGGCCAAAATGTGTCTAGCTCCTGCTTGTTCTCTGTGTTTACACAGATGAGTAATGGGTTTCTTCTGGACATTTTATATATGTAATTGGAATTTTCTGGGGGAAAGTCAAAAGTGCCTAAAGAGGAAAAAAGCTTATTCTCATTAACACTTCAAAACGGTCACCTTGATGACCACCAATGACGCAACTGTGGTTTTGAGAAGGTCTTGCTGAACAGGACTGCCAGGTGAGGAAAAATGATGTAATCAGTGCTACTCTCTTTGGGAAAGAACTGTTTGGTTCTTTCCTCCATTTTCCCACCATTATACTGGTCTTGAAATAATACATTCATTTTCTTTGTTCTGTGCAAATGTGGTGAAACGCTAGTCAGTCTGTTTCCTTGCATGATCTTCAGGGTTAAAAAACACTGGTGATGTAGCGAATCTTCATAAATCACAGCTCTCTCATCAACAGGACACTTTAAAACCATCTGCCTATCGAGCCAAGATGAATCGTTTGAAACTCAAAGCAGGCAACGCATTTATGACCCTTTTAAAGAAACCTGACCGACATCCTGCGTGCCTGACGAGCGCCGCACTGCAGCAGTTTTTAATTTCATGCGCGTTAATTCATTGTTGCACGATGCATTAAAAGGGGATGCGATCATTTCCTGTCCGCCTGCTGGCATGCTTCCCCCTGCGATTACGCAGCCTGCTGACTATGTGTGGTGCGGCACAGGAATGGGCGCCGGCTCATCCTATACTTTCACCTCACTTTGGGGCCCAGAATCTTTGACTTCTGGGTGACCCTCCCCCACCCCCTTGTGTATCGAGTCACACTCAGGCAGATTGGGTGGGTCACTTCACCCCACGCTGCATATAGTGAGTAGGAGCCTGAGAGTGAGGGGGCGGGGCTAACTTCCAACAGATGTCTCCGGAAACAGCAGAATATCCTCCGGTGCACACTTTGGCCTCTTGACTTTTGCAGGGGATTGAGAGCTTTACGGCTGCTTGCCTCATTTTCACCCTGCTGGGCTGTTCGGTCACTTGGCCCAGATAGCCATAGCTCAGTTATCGCTACTTAACATGTCCACATGTGACGGTGTCTGCTTCTGGAACCTCCATAGGGTTCTAGTGTCCTGTGTTGTAGCAACATAGGAGAACATCATTCCCAAAAAAAAAATGCTTCAAGTCTGCTAACCAGAAAATTTCTTGATGTGTGTTTCATTCTTGTGTAAACTGTGGCAGCTCTTTGCAATAAGACTGTGCAGACTGTGAAACTCATCTTCACAAGCACTTGGTCAAGGCTGCAGCAGCCAAAGATGTCAAACCCAATATTAAGGAGCATCCATGACCTCCGTGGCACTGTGGGATTCACGTTTCCGTATGCGTTTGGTCCAAACACCACCCATGGTAAAACATGTGCTTAATATGAATTCCTTATGTTGTCATTTTCTGACTTTCGATTAACATTGCCTTAGATATTTTTATGAAAGGATTGAGAGAATGTACCTCGTTCACTCTTATCCCAGTCAACATAAAGGAGAATTTAGGTCTGCCTGTGGCTTTGGCAGCCTGTAAAGGAAAGCGAGTGCCTCATACATATAAGCTGTGCATTCCTCTGACTATGTATTGAAACCTTACTTTTCCTGTACATGACATCATTTGAGAACAAGATGGCAATGACCACCCAAACCCACATACTCTGCTTCTTCAAATCTTTCATGAAAGGCAACTGAAACCTTTTAAAAAATTACTTTAGATAGCCCTGTGGTTTGGGGTGGACACGTGTAAGCCACTGCCCTAACCTAATGCTCTGACAATATATCATAAATGAACATCAATATGCCGTAATAGAGAAGTTACGTGAACATGTCTGTATAAAAAAGCCACCCTCTGTGTGTGTATACACACACGCGCACGCACACACAAACACACACACTAGGCATAGACCGGTATTAGATTCTGACGGTATGATAACCTTAAGCAAAAATATCACGGTTTCACCGTATCTTGGTATTGCGATTACTGCGTATTGCTGCCACACCAGAAAAAGGGAAGGAAAAAAAAATCAGTATCACGTAATAACATGAAAAGTTTCTTATTATAACAATATATTTTCACGTTATTATGTGATAATTTTGGTGGTTGGACTCATTCTTTCTTCTGTACAGCCCCAAGTATTTTAAAATCCTTCTTAGAGTGCAGAATCTCGCTGTGTCTCAACCCAAACATTAAATAGAACTTGATTAAATCATGTAAATGAGCCATATTACAGTTAATTCTCCGCACACATCATTCAAACCATAGATTCAAACGAGTTATCACGTTATAACGTGATGATTTGTATGATTAAAATGTAAAACTTTTCACGTTATAACGCGAAAATATATTATTTTAATTAACTTTTCGCATTATTATGTGATATTGTTTTTTTTTTTATTTTATTTTGTTTTTCTGGTGTGGCAGCAGTATGCTTCCGTAGATCACAGCTCTAAAATGAACAACTTTTTTTCCAGTGAACACTATTTTTAAACAACATATAGAATATTTGGAACATTAATGAACATGTATGTTAAGTTAAAATAACAAGTTGAATTCTTCTAAATAAAATTAAAATATGTGCAGTCCCTTAAGGGAGCCTTATCCTGCAGCTCAACAAGCTCAGAACATAAATACTTGAGTTCTTTTCTGTAAAAAGTAAAACTGAAGTATAGACATGATACCAGCTAAATTTAATTATAGTACTAGAGTAAAAGTACTAATTTCGCAGAACATTAGGACTTCTCCGCTCTGCTG
>JAACJT020000062.1:882706-954371 GCA_009936485.2 Gymnarchus niloticus | reverse complement strand
TATTTGAAGTATTGCCTCCTCTGGCAGCCACTCTTCAGATTACCTTCCCCCTCCAATCCTTGGCCGTCTGTGTTTTCGGCACCCGAAAAATTCCCACACAGCCGACTTGGTCTTTATCGGCAGGGGGGGGGTTCACCTCCTTCAGCCATCATACACAGCTGACTGACTGTTTGCACCACCCGGAGGGCTTACTCTACGCTGCACACAACCCGAGGGATTCTTGCACTTTCTGTCTTTGACGAGTCATAAAGAACAGCTCATACCGCAGGGACGGTATGACGGAAAATTTTAGTGGTTTTGAAACCGTGACTTTTTCGAAATATACCTTGAAACCGGCCCATGCCTCTCTCTCACACACACACACACACACACACACACACACACACACACAGAGGTGCCTTCAGGAACCATAATTGCTTCCTCAATGTGAATGTATTTCATTATTCTTTTTCTTCCCCAACCTCTAAGTTCAAATATACGTATTTTCATTTCCTAACTTGAGCATGTTTCAAGACAAGTCCCTCTCACCAAATGCTGTGGATAGAACTTCCACTATTGACATCTTCATATTGTTTATGTAGTCAGTCCTCACACTGATGGTCTATAGACTGTAGTGTACCCAGAGGGCACTCTCCAACACGTTCAACGTGTCATCTGCAGGTGAAATGTGAGGGATCCTGTGTGGTGACTGTAGGGAAATGCGGTCACACCTGTAAAGCTCATCCTGAAAACTAAGTCTCAGCCTGTAGCACTGCTGTACTTCCACGGCTAAACCTTTCACTTGAGCTGGCTATCAGTGGTAGAGAATTTCTCCTCAAGATGTATAAGGTGTGTGGGATGATTTAGTCACTACCCTGCAAGCTGCATTACAGCATAGCTGGCAGTGAGGTGGCAGTGTGGTGGGCTTAGCCACTGCTTGTGCCCAGGGGGCTTTCTCGCTATCACACACACAGGGTCAGTGGCTTCATGTTCCTCCAGTGAGATCACCTCATTCTGAGGTGACATCACAAAGGTGGACTGAACACATTCCAATGTGAAACACTCACCATCTACATAGTAATTACAGACAATTCTACTTTTGTAAGACTTCTAATCGTCACTCTTTCTTAAAAGTTTATTAGAATCATATATATAATTTTTATGTGTCTCCTGACAGGCCAGCAGTTTGAAGTGTCTGAGCTGAAGTCCAGCTTTGGACTCGTCTAAAAAGTCCAAAGCTGGTACAAGTTGTCAAAAGGGAAGATATAGCTAATACATACACTTTATATATCTGGGAGGCCTACAAATAAAATAAGCAAGTTTACACATTCTGTAAGTGTGTAGTTTTAAATCTGTACTCTAAGGAAAGGCTTTCCATAGAGTCACACAAAAGAGCACTTAAGTCAAAGACAATCACATGCGATTCTGCAGGGGTTAACAAAGGACCCACTGCAGTTGTCCATCTCGGCTCAAGTTTCTGGAAGCTGTTTGCCCTGGGTTTAGCTAAACCACGTTCCTTTAGCCCTTGTTTAAACTCTCACAAGGGATGCACAATAAGTAAGCAACAAGGCACAGGGTGAAAGAAGGAGGATGGAAAAATGTCTTTGAGCCTTCCACAAATCTGGGAATGCAGCCTCTGATCTGTTATGATGTACATCTGCAGGACACATTTTGGCAGGAATCGCTTTGGTAAACTGGTAAATTTCCAATTCTATGTCTTCCTCCAATACGGAGAAAAGGAGATGAAAGGTCCAGGAACAACTAAATTCTATTATGTAAACACCTTGACATACAATATATGGTCCTAAATTTACATGTAGCATCAGGAGGCTATTAAAACAAAGCACTGCATTACACATGCTACAAAATGCAGTTATCTATTATTGCTAGCAGTCTTTTTGTTAGAGCAGACAGTGCTATGACATGAAAGCAGAAGTGAAACAGTTAAAAATTAGGCACATATTGTTGACAGGAGCATGAGCTCATTTGAAGTTCACTGTGTTGTTCAAGTTCCACTGCAGCAACTGTGGAGAGGTTGTAAATCATGCATGTCCTCCACTCCACTCAGTGCTATCCAGACACATTGACAACTCCCTCATGGTTGACCCCTGTACTCCTCGAACCTAAATGCTGCCACTTAATACTGCGTCAGGGTATTTTTAATCTCAGCTAAGTGTTGGGAGATGGGAGGTGGGAAATTCTGCCTATGCTCAACAGAAGCAGAAGTTCTTGGAGCAAAGAGAATTTCTGCATGTCTGCTAAAATGCAGTCTTTTAGCAAGAGCAAAATGTCTGCAAGACCATTAGTGTTCACCTTCATCCAAAACTAAGAATTAAAACACCAATCTTGACCAAAGTTCTACAAGGTTACATCAGAGGCAAAGTATCCCATTTGATTCATATCATTAAGATAAAAGGTTCATAAATGAATGAGAAGGATGCATCTCTAGCTCTTTTTATAAATCTCAAAAGTACCATTCCTCCATCCAAGGGTGGCATTCAGTTGCTTGGAAAACAAGTCAACTCCTGAAAGCATTCTGATCGGAAAATGGTAGTGATAAACAGTATCACAACAAATATGTAGCTGACATTTGATTAGCCAAAGCTGGAGAAGCACCTACGTTGTAAAAAAAAAATAAAAAATCTTCCTTGTCACACAGCAATGTAAATATTTACTCCTGTTCCAGGAATGGTAGTTTAGACAAAATGTGTGTGGCAGATTGTATGATGTAAACGGACCAAATGTGACTCAAACTGGGCATAATTTCAGCCAACTGGGAAAATGGGATTTTAGGAAACACAGGGTGAAGCCACTATCACTTATCCTTTCAGATGATACAAAGAAACGATTTCAGAAAAATGAAGAAGTTTTGTGTGGGCTGTCTGTTTATAAACCGACTTGCATTCTCTTCATGTGGCTTTCAGTAGTACAGCAGACTTGACTTTAAAGAAACGTTGCAGGAGATGAATGATGGTGTGATCTCTCACCTCTGCGGTGCATGACAATGTCTACGCATTGTCTGGCAATCTGGAAGTGTGTGAGCCTTCCTAAAAAGGTATTTAGCTAGCTACATGTTGAGTAATATGTCTTTTTCTATTCTTGTGCTGCAGGGCCAGAGCCTTGCATTCTGGATCTGGTGACCCTGGTATGCTTCTGAAAGAAATTGGGCCAACTTGTATACCGCACCCTTATGTACATGAATATATGCAACCAATTATCATTCATTACAATCATATTACACTAAATTCGGGAAAAAAAAAAACACAGCTACCCTTCTGGATACATTTGTATGCATGTAGCTGCTTGAGTGACCACGGCCATAAGGAATTCTTTGGTAATTGTGCGAGTTGTTCTAATTAGGTCCTGGACCTCGTCACCACATGGTGTAATGATTACATATCTGTAAGAGAATGCAGCGATTAGCTGCTCAAACCACAGACTGCATACTTTGGGCCTATTTTTCTCCCTGAATTTTTTACAAGGAAAAGCCTTGTAAGGAATACCCTGGGTTTAAAGGGAGAGCAGTCCGGGTTATCAGACTGGATGGCGTCGCTGAAAAAGCACCAGGCAGACAGTGGATGGGGGGGGGTCTCTCAGGCTCTGGACACACATTGGGATTATGGGCGGTTCTGTGCCCCACTCCTCGGGAGGGGCTGGGAGAAAAAAATGAAACTAAAAATCAGGGTTCGCACCATCTTTCTGTTGAACAGAAAATATTCTCGTTGTTACACATCACATGCTACCTATCAGCCCTTTGGTGTCCAGCCATTAGTCATACAAGAGTTGGAGGTTAGTATTTACAGTCCATTTTGGAAGAATTATTACTGTTTATTTGAGTATATATAGGTTTAATTTGGATTATTGACATTTTGGCATCAGACAGTGGTTAGTATTGATCCTTGGAATATTTATGGGAGAACGTCATACCTTAATGCCAGTCTCAGTTCAGTAGGAAAGAACTGTGGTTTCTTCAGAAAGAAGCTACAATCAACCATCAATATCTGTGGCCCTCCCTGATTATGGATGCAAAAGGTGAAAGATTGGCAAATGAATAACAGAAGGATTGCCACAGTTCTACTCAGCTTGAAATCAAAGATGAGCGATTTTGCATTTCTGGAGAGGCCAGCTACTCATGTCATGGAGCCTGGGTTTAATTGCCGACCTGCATGTCTGTGTTAGGCCTTACCGCAATTCATGAGCCTTGGACACCACCCTAAACCAAGCATTGTAATCAATGGAATCTCCATTTTCATCCGCACACTCGCAATTTCAGATGGTAATGTCTTGACAACTCATAAAACATTGTGCTGTGAACCCAATCAAAAGTCTTGCACAAACTTTTAAAAAGCCTCAACCACAGAACTTTCATGATTCTTCAGGAAGTTCAAAATCTATCATTAATAAACTAATAATTTATTTGGCATAAAGACAAACACTAGAGCCTTTTGACTATTCTGGCTCCATGCTAGTTTGGCTTTGAAAATCAGACTTCTTACAAATGCAAAAGAACAATTTATCACTATTCATTTTTAAGCTGAAGGAATGATATAATACAGCTGTTTCTGAGACTGTTGAAGGTATGACAGCGGAGCAGATGTGGAAAGAAACTTGGTAAATGTAGACTGGACAGACGCCAGTGATGCTTCTAAAAAGGCTTCTTGGATTTCAGCGTTCAGTGACATGACATGGCAGGAGCACATCTTTTTTTGTTCTTTCAACTCTCAAGAACGGACAATTTAGGTGTTTTGGATATGCTTTGTGGATTCAGACTCGTGCTTAAGAAACACAAGGAGGAGCCCCCCAAGACACAAAAAGATCCCCTGCAAATATGTATGAAACAAATGTGTTTCAAATGGAGCCCGCAAAAAGATGGAGCAAAAAATCCCTTCCTGTCCTGAGGGTAGAACTGTGCAGACCAAACATGGAATCCAAAAAAGACTCTGCAACCAAAGAAGAAGCCAGCAGGGAGGGGGGGGAAATGATTGAAAACAATAAAACAGTACAAAAATGAGAAGAATGATCCATCAAGGATTCTTTTACAAGGAAGGATAGGTTTTCTAATTTATCATTCTCAAACAGTTCTTAGAGAAGAACTCTCCCTTAAATTATGGCTTGGCACAACACTGGAAAGGAAATGTGTATTTTCCCCAACTTTGTCAGACTGGAAGGAAATGACAACATGAACTTGGACATTAGGTCTGCAGAGCCAGCAACTGCTCTGTCTGCACAACGTACTCATGTTGCTGGCCAGAGCCAGCAGCTTGTCAAGATAGTGAGTAAATTAGCGGAGAAATTGGCGCTCTCTGTGTAAAATCCCTCCATGTCCTGAAGGCGTACTCCGGAAAGCTCTGGGCAGGATGGGCGAAAACACGCAAAGCTGTGCCAGTCTGCCCTGCCAGTGCAACTCTTTAGTACCGCATGGTCCTGGAGGTGTTTCTGTCATGCGTTCAGCTTCCAAGGGGAGCAGAACAAAAGGAAACAAATGACGTGTTAGAGATGCAGAAGAAACAGTGGGCCATGAAGGAGTAGCCAGTGCCTCTGACAGGAACCACGCTTGGTGGGAGGCGCAGTGGATATCACTGGAAGAGGTGCTGAGAAATGCCTGCAGAGGAGACCATCTCCCTGGAGCCTCACAGCTCAAAGGCTTATGGTCTTCAGCGGCACACAGTCACATGACCCCAACAAAGCCCTGCCATTGTGCCATCTGCGGGCGTAAGGTCGACGCCGGGCCAGGCTCCTCTGAGCCATCGGGGCAGCATGCACAAACACTGCATTAGTAACACTTCAGCTGGTCAGTTCTGACAGACTTATTTACTCCAGCATTAAACACTACAGATTTCAGAAGAAACCCACTTAAAAAAGGAAAAGCGGTCTGACAGATGTGAGGATGAGTGTGCAAAGAACAAAAATTGACAATGAATTATCTTCAGCTGAACCTGGATGTGATTATTCCCCTGCTTATGCTACACAGGAAGGCAGAAATGTGGAAGCCATAATGCAGATGTGACAATTCCTTAAACACGTCCACTGTAATGCAAACACAGCTTCTGCAATTAAGTTTTTAAAAGTTTTAAATAAAATCTAAAGCAGAGCTAATAATGTTTAAGTATTAAAAGGAAATAGGCTAACTAATTTTGCAGTGGGAACTGTCCGTTACTAACATTTAGGAGAGAGCAATTTAACTCACTGACTTCATCTTTATTTGCTTGGTATAAAAACAGGTCTTCCCCATAATTCTATTTCCTGTTAGACTACATCACTATTCTGCATACTGGAAAACCGAGGTTTTGTCCGTTTTCCGGAACGAGCTGAACGACTACAGCTGAGGACTGCAGTGGTGCCAAAGTTTTTGGTATGTCAAGGAGAATGAATTTTAGCACGGGAAGTTGTCTGTTGCCAAATGTGATATGAGAAATGAGGGAGAAAATTGTGTGGGTTCTCTGTCTGGCTGAAGGAAACCTGAAAGAAGAAGGTTAGAGGAAATGGAAAGAGGGAGAAGTGCCATCATGCTTTGTTTTCAACCAGGTTATACTCTAGGACAGTTTCTGCTGATGGGGAGTGACATGATGTCAGAGGTTGTCTTGGCTGGCAAACACTTCAAAGTGACACTTCACATTAATTATAGTCTGTAAAAGAATTGTGCAGTTTCCGTAAAAGCACAATATCATGGTGAAAGCAAACAAGGCTCGATACAAACAAATCGTGCTCATAAAGTGCAACTGTTTATTTTTTTTTTGGGGGGGGTGCTCCTTAACCTCCCTGAATACAGAATATGGGGTGATACATCCCACTACTGGACACTCTACAGAGCAGAAATGGCTAAAATAATTCAGGAAGTCCTTGCAATTCTGCTACACAACTTAACCGTAGCCATGTAGACCAGGCAGTAAATCTGACGGTGAATAACTTTACAGGCCCACCTACCTATCTGGACAGAACTACAAAAACTTAGCCGAGATCCTACAAAAAACCAGGCATGTCATAAAACGCAGTCCTGCCCTTCAAAGGTGGAGTTTAGGACATTCAAGAACCGTTTCATAAATTGTGATATCAATAATCACTGTTCTTCGAGCTCTTTATTGGTCCTTCTGGCTGTAGAATGAGGGATATTTTAAAATAAATGCTCCATGAATCACCTCAACAAAACTATTAACAGCAAAACAACATCAATTGCGCAAAAACCCTTCTGCTGGCAAAACGAAATACTGACAGGGTATACCATGTACTTGAGAAGCTAAGTTGGCAAATCTTTTTTGCTAACTAACCCAGTAATGCATAAACAACCGGCACCCAAACGCACAGCTTTACAGAGCAGAAACTCTAGCACCCCAGAGTGGATGTGCAGTTTGAAGAAACACTGCCCACGAAGCTATATAGTGGATTTTGATCGCTCATCAGTAAGGAAATCTCACTTGGCATCTTATATCAAAAATGAATGCTTTACTTGCAGCTTTCAAATCCACAGTCATGCTTGCTTTCTTCCATCTTTTTATTTTTTGGTCTTCACACATGGTTTGAAATGGATAATTAACAAACACACTCCTGTTTTGATCAAGTATGTAAACAACTCACTTATAGCCAGTGTTTCACGTAATCCAGAGTATGTGTAGAAGAATGGATTGTTCTGTACAGAATACATGTGGAAAAATAACTCAAGGTAATCTGACCCTTCGCTACCACACTGACGACATCTGCTTAATGTTTCAGCCTTGGGAGCTGGGGAGAGTGTCGTCACCCCAGGCCATTCCCTTGTTGACAAAGTTTTTAATGAGCTGCTACTGAAGGTGTAAAATTCCGTTATTTGTGATTCTGAAGGAGACATACAGCTGGAGTAAGCGTATACCCCCCATCCAAGGGGGTCGCTAGTTTCCGTGTCGTAAGTCGGCATCAGTTGCAGGCCAAGTACTGGATATCTATGATACCAGATTAAGGAAATGGGAGGGAATGTCCAAGATTAGATGCATCTTAAGGTCCAAATCTGATCCAGCACAAATACGTCAAAAGACATGACATCGTGTAGACACATGATTATCTTACTCAAGCTCCAAACCTGAGCAGTAAAAATTACTTAAGCAGGATGATAGAGAAAGTTTGGAAATGAGACAATGCATTGACTTTTAATTTCAAAGGGTGATCTCATCTCAGAAGAAGGCTCATTTACAAAACACAGCATGAGATCATTTTTCAAGAATCTATAAATTACAGACATCTCGGAGATTATGACAGCTCAAACAATGAGTTTTAAATAACACCCCTGTCTTTCAGTCAAACCCTTGCCACAAACCTTCCTCTGAGCTGTGCTTTATGAGGCTAATCAGACGTGCAAGGCATGCATCTGTTACTAAAGGTTAACACTGCTAATGAACTGCACACGAAAAACACGGCTGCCACACGTGGGAGACCACTCCCTGCTAATAGGGTTGCATGTACGCACGCACGTGGGCCCTGTGCAGAGTAGGCGCTGCTCATATAGCAGTAGACTGAGGTAAACCATCTGTTTCTTTTCACAGAGGTGAGAACAGAATCCGTCCAGACAGTAATATCACACAACTGCTACCCTCAGGGCCCGTGTGTGTGTGTGCAAGAGTGATGAAATCTCTGCAAGGCGTTCTGAAACCACTCCAAGTGTCTCTTTTGTTAATGGCAACGGGGCTCTGCTGCATGTCATGGATCCCCTCGCGAAACCCTGGGTGTTTTTCAGGATTACCGGCTCCTGGTATAACAGATTTGGCAGGTGTGAGCCATTGTGTTTACCAGCCACATCAGCTGTAAATACAGTACACTAACCCCACCTTGGACAATGGAAGCAGCAAATATGGAAAAACTCGCTCTGCTGGACATGCATTAGGACACCCTGACAGAAAAAGGTTACTTTTTAACATTACCTATGATATTTAACACTGGCTATTTTCCCAGGACAAGACGATGTCAGTACTGGACCACACTGACCTGGGACTGCATCTTTACTGCATCTTTACTTTAGCTCAGTGGTGGAGGCGAACATGCACACACTTTAAAACACATCAGGACAATTCACATTCCTGGTAAACACAAGTGCTCATCTCTTTATCTGTGTTCTGGGGGATCCTGGGAAATCACTGGGCTGCTGTCATGGAAAAGCTGAACAGGCAGCTTTGTGATAAAGCCAGGACAACTGCTGCCATAATAACTAGCATGAAGCCAAATCCCTGGTCATTCAAGGCCAATTTCCCCCAAAGCCCCTAGGATGGTCACACCATCCACACGGGAGTCTGACGTATTGTAGCCTGACAGCCTGACGAAGTGGGGTGTTACTGGGCAGGACTGAAACTGATCAGTTTGCATTCCTAAACACTTATTAGAGGCAATCAAACCCAGTGCTGCTCCTAGAATGGTTCTGTTGCACGGTTCTTTGAAATGTACGTTGCTGTGCTTCTCAGGCCTTCATCTGATGATGCTAAAGCTCCATGATGACTGAGTCAGGATTTGCTCGGTTTTTAGGACTAGCTAGGTGAACGGAACACTACGCAAACCACATGAAATAAGCTGTGTACAGTAGCACACCAAATTAGCAAAACTTCTTAAGCTGCTCATATGAACACTTATTAAAATATGCCAGATAAAAAGACTTGATGTCCTGTCATTCCAGCAGCAAACCAAATATTCAAGCCAAACAAAAGAGCAATCGTTGAGGAAAGAAGACAATGACAAAAGTGCCTTGTCCTGTTTGTTTAGAGCACAAGGAACACATTTTACCCCTAAGAGACAGACCATAAAATTCTGAAGATTTTTCCAAAAAATAAATGGTACCACGAAGACAGGAATGGTTTTTGAGAAACGCTTTCACTGCACAGTTACTGAGTCGTATGGGCTGTGTCTGTCAGCTAAGCAGTCATAACATGAAGTCATTCCCATTACTCTCTTAGAGATTCAAAGAAGGATTCTAAAATACCCTCAAAATTGCATTGGCTATTAATAAGATCCTTTCGGTGTGCCAGTGCTGTTTGCCAGTCTTTCAGACTCTTTGAAACAGTTATTATAATTGCCCGTCTCCACCTCTGTGCACAAGTGTGTGTTCATATGTTTAAAATAAACCATCTCCAAAAGCTCAGGCACTGGGCCACCAAAGGGAGAAACCAATAGCCTCAGAGATGGCAAAGCGGTGCGAGCGTCTCTGTAGTTACACCTTCTCAGCACTAGGTCGCACAACAGGCATCCGTCCACAAAACTTCTGTAAAACTTCAAAAACATGTGGCCAAGGCCTTCGGTTGGAGTACATCAGCGTTGTAAACAAGTTCTTGCGACTGAATGGTTTCAACAGGAGACACTGGCTATAAACCAAACTGGTGGGACACAGTCCAGCATGTAATTTAAATAGGCGTGCTTTTTAGATGCAAACTGTGTATCAGCAGAAGTGGTGAGAAATGAGCAGAGCCCCCATGGCTGAAGCCATACGTTAATCTGAGTGGAGACAGCCAGCGAGATGGCAGACAGAGGGATAGGCTTACCTGACAGCTGGGTACGATTTTACACCTTTCATTAACAGGAGAACACCAGCTTTGAACAAAGGCCTCCAGCAGATTAACGGGGCTTAAGACCCTGCGCAATATCACCTATAACTACAGTCTAATGTGCAGTGTGTCGAGCTTCCCAGAACGAGGGTACCAGTGAAGCACTGGGGGTAGGCTGCCTGGCCCTTCGGACTGTGTGAGGAACCAGCAGACCCTTCATGCATGATGTACAAATTGCCCACGAAAAGGGGTGAACTTCACAGTAAGAGAACCTGTGGAAGGAGCATGTGCTTGATCCAAAATGACGCATTCCTGCGGTTCATTTGGCCTGGCCCCCGCAGTCCCCGTGCCAGGCCGTCTCCAATTCAGGTCCGGTCAGGAGTTCCTTGTTCTCTTGTAATTGCTTGAGGTTTCTGTTTCGGCCTCACTTTGAAATCCACGGCACTATGAAAACATCCATGACATATCCCAAAAGGAACCCCAGGATATCGGAGTCCGAATGCAGGGAGCACTAATTGTTTTCAGCTGCGTTCGGGGCTAGGACACCACCCGGAAAACAACAGCAGAAAATTGACATGTTTTTTATTCTATGCTTGAGGATAGTGGGGGGTGGTCTTTGTAAGGCACAGATGGTGGGTGTTTCATCACCACAAAAGATGAAGCTTGTGTGGCTTTGGTCTCTCATTAAATGACTTGTGCTGGCATTAATTACAAAATTATAATTTGTACTGAAAATAATTATCTATGCATCATCAATCCATCTCCCAACCACTTATCCTGGACATGATGAGAAAAATTCACAAATCTCTACCCATCCACCCACTTTCTAACTGCTTGTCCTAGTCAGGATCATGGTGAGAATACTTCAGGATTTCACTAAGAATTCTTCTGTGCTGTTCAGTATAATATTGGGTTGGAGTTTGCATGAAGATATTGTGTTAATAGTTCTGCACTGCATAAGACAACACAGATAAGCATAGAAAAATACAAAATAGTGACATAAAGGAGGACCTGGGTGTAAGAAGATGATAGGTGATGGCACATTTTGGAAAGGGGGGAGGGGAGCTCTGAAGACGTTTATTCACACATCGGGCACCACAACCCAACATCGCAGACTGTATTGTGTGACGACCCACTGTGCCACAAAATTACTCAGGTCAAGTAAACAAACTGCAGACAAAGATAAAGAGGAGGACTTGTTAAAAGTGACAGTACGAGTTGAGACTTAGAGCTGTTCTACAAGTGACCATGAGGCGGAAGAGAATAAGCTGTCCTTATGGGCCGGCACACACACGCCCGACTGGTACTTTCCTGAGTCCCAGCCTTAAAAAGAGAAACAAGCCTGTCAGCTAAAAAATGAGAGGAAATGATATCATGCATGATGGGAGGGTGAGGCCCTCTCACTCGCTCAGTCCCAGGGCCAACATGGTGGTGTGGGAGGAAAGTGGGAAGGAGGGCTGCCAAGGTCAGCGTGGCTTCCCCAAACCCCAACCCTGAATGGATCACTGCTTGGAGTCACAGGGACAGAAGAACGTTAACCAGATGCTGACGCAGGAGTGAACCCTCCACCTGACTTCCTCCCCACCGACAACAATGCAACAGGAAGCAGAGGGAAAGAAGGATGGCTGAAGGGCCCACCATTGTTGTACCCAAAGCTAAAAACCTGTAGACTTAAGAATCGTATGCTGACCCAAAAAAAAAACTAATAAAAATAACTAACAGCTAACAATAACGACAAATTATCATGACATTGAACTTGGTTTGTTGAGGACAAAATAATGCACGCCTTCCAAAAATAAGAATTAAAGCTTATACTGGTTAGACATGTTCTTAGTATGTGGGCGTCTTCCGCATCGATCAGTCGTTTTCAAGCCATGCAAGCAGCACTTGGGGGGGGGGGGGCACTTGAATATGGGCCCAGCTGGGCCTGCAGCAGTGAGATCATACATGAATATGGGTCTGATTATAGGGACAATGATGTCAGGTACGCCTGGGCATAGGCAGAGAGGCCCACTGCTGAAGCGAGGTTCCCTACGTCACAGTTGCGTGGTGTCAGCTGTCCGTGCGAGAGCAGAACGTCTATGTGGGAACCAAATCTCCAGCACGAATAAACCACACACAAAGCTAGGCTTAAAGCTAGGCTATTGCGCATGGTCAGGATGACAGAGGTCTTAATGGCAGTGTACCGTAAAGTCCCAGTAACTTGGAACTTCCTGGAATCCTCTCGTTTTCTAAATACACACAAATTCAGTGTTTATTTGGCGCCTCAGAAATGCAAAAGGGGGGGAAGAAAAATCCCGTCCCTCAAGTTACACAACAGCAAATTAATTTTTCCATGTTTCTCAATGGAGCGGGTGACGCGATTTGCTGGAGATGTCGCTGAGTATCTTGGCTGGTAATCATCAGCGACGAAAGAGCAGAGAACATCTGGTTTGGCACTGCTTGGAGTCAAAAAGCCCCTAATATAATGATGATTCTATATTGGGGAATTCACACATTTCAAAAGAAAGGTGAACTGAAGCAAACAGGAAGAAAGGAATTCCATTCGGCTTTCGAGACACTGTCAGGATAGACTCATGATAGGTGGAAATGGATCCTTTCGGATTCCGGCCCCTAAACACTATTTTTACACCCTAAATGTAAATTTGTGTAAGCCATGTTTTGCTTTAATTGAATCCAGATTGTATCTCCTACAAAAAAAAAAGTTGGACAGGACCGACCTCAAAACACCCATTGTACATAAGTGCTCTTTATCCCCAACGTCATTAGTTAATGTCTGTGAGCAGAGAGACTAAGATGCCGAGGCCATACAGAATTTATTATACAAGCAAAAAGAACCATTGATCACATTAACTATATACAGGTCCGTAACTTCTGTTATTCTTTGCCAACTTCCTGATCAACTTCAATGCGTGAAAACTTTCACCTAAAGAAATATAAAGGATTTAGTACTTGTAGAAGCATGTGCGTACAAAGGGCACAGCCTGTTTAATTTAAACAGCAAAGCCTGACATGGCCTCAATCTTCCCAAAGATGGGAATATTTCTTCATCGTCTCTGTTGTCAGTGCTGGCTGAGAGTCCCTGAGCATTTTGCCGTGACAAACCGGTCGATTCCACAAATGTCCGATGACTGTTTGGTCCGATGGCTGGCTCTCACAACACTGGAGACCTGAATGGTGAACACTGTGCTCATGCTGAGAGGCGATCGACAGGCCTTCCAAACAGCCGAGAGTGTGAGAATAGAAACACTGACGTCACCCAATGTCTGCCATTCTAATCTTACACAGCTATGAGGCTCAGTCCAGGTCATTAGTTTCTGAGTACTTGTTATATTTAAAACTGCAGTCAACCCATCTCAGACCATTGGCTACCTGTGGAAAAAAAAAAAAAATCTTGCTTCTTTTTGGTAAGAAAGTGACTTTAAATGGCTAGGAGCAATGAGGTGATTCAACAGAGGACATTAAATGCTCAACTGCTGCCATTTCCAGATTAATGATCAAGCCAAAAATATCGCAAAGAAAACAAGGCTGACATGAAGACACAAGCAGGCTGGATATGATTCTAATCACCTTTGCACACGAATGTGTCACCAGCACCCGAACCACCACGTCACTGCCTGGGCAGAAACCCAGCCAGACTGGGGCCTTTAAAGTGGCCCTTCCATGGTCTTCAGGCAGTTTGTCCTTGACTTTGTCTGTCAATGACCCGAGAATTCAGAGAGCACCTCTGTGTTCTTCTGTCCTTCCCATCATCAAGTCTGGCATGGTTGGATGATGACTTCATGTGGAAAAGAAGACCACACCCCCATCCCCCAGTCTCTAACGCACACACAAGCACACACACACGCACTGTAAACATGCCGTGCATGGGAATTGCAACAAAGCAAAACTGAAGTGTTTTTTTTTTTTTTAAAACTTATTATTTACTTCAAACATACATCAGGCGTGCTGACAGATACCCACTGATAACAAAAAGCAGATGAAAGTACAACAGAAAAATCCAATTTTACATCTTTTATCTCCAGCAGCTCTGACTGACAAGGGAAGCCAGCATTTCAAAAGCTTAAGACATCAAACATCATCCTCCGTAATGCATCTCTTTCATTGAATTCCATGTTTTTAGGGACCACACACACAATGTATCAGAAGATGACCGGGGCACAAACAAAACTCCCTGACTTCCCTATTTCGCACAGTCACTTGCAGGAGCATAGACACACGCACACACAAACTCTCTCTCACCCGCTGAAGCGCGCACCCCGCTAGAGGCTGTACAACATAAAGTTCCATATAAGGGCATGCTGATGATGTAATGCTCCATAGGCAGTAAGAATGCAGCAGGCAGTCTTTATTGTTTGGTTTCCCCACTGGAATGTCCACATCGAGGGCTCTGAGTGAGACGGGCGCGAGGCTGTACAGACGCACGCTACAGGTAGGGAAAGACGCAGGACACCGGCAGTTTTCTCTGGGCTGTTCACTGGCATCACAAAACTTCTCTTGTAGGTGTCGGTGCCTCAGCAAAAGTTTGACATTTGTGCTCGGCAGCTAATAATGAATGACAACGTAGAAACTGATGCAGGATTTAGTAATACTCTTACTCAGTTATTGAAGAGCTGTCATTTTATCTTGAAATGGACGTGGGGTTATAGACGTTTCATTTCCGCATCTTGCTTAATTTTTTCTATAGCTAGCTAAATTTGTAATTTGTATGTTTAAAAATCTGAAAAAAATTAAGTTGCCTAACTTTCAGTTATGAATTGTTTTTGCACTATTTAGTGTGTTTTTCTGAAAATAATTTTAAGTTTAATTCAGAGAATGTTTTATAAATATTTTAAAATTTGAATGACCATATACCAGTATGTGTTGTCTGTAATGCTTGTCAAAATGTGTCCTTTTTTAATACTCGGATATTTGGATAGTTATTATTTATAGATGTTGGAGCTCACGTGCCATGCTGATACTCGACACTCTGGCCTGTCACTCGGCCGTGTCGAAGTGTGAAGGGGCGCTTTACGAGGTCATCGACACATGGGAGAAACTTTAAGACTCGGCCACGTCTTTAATGTGCCCAGAGGTCCACCGTATAGCAAATGATATAACTGAATGTTGACATTTTCATTGGGGGTGGGGGGACTCGCCATTTCAGTAACAGTAACTTCTTGGGGATGCCAATGTTTTACACAGTGCTGTGTATGTGGTGGGTGGGGTTCACTGGCCAGAGGACCCAGGTTGGTAGATCTGTCCTGGGGGGGGCAAACACTTACCAATCACAAATATCCTTCATCGCCCAATAGTGTCCAGACGGCATAGTCAAACGGGTTACACTGCTCTAAAACTAAATTCATAAATCACATAATACTCAATGTCACTTACTGATGAGCATCTTGCGTCAGGTGACAGTAGAGTGGGCCAGCTTAAAATATTTCACCAATTCTACATTTTGCAGTTCAGTACCACCTCATATATTACTGATCCTTACACTGGCATCAGTACATACATAATCATGCCTTTTCACTAATATTGCTAAAACTGATAAGCCCATTGCCCTTTCGTGATTCACTTTCCTCATAATTGTGTAGCACAAAATGGGAATTGGTAATTGCAGATGTGGGCTAGTTAATTTAAACTCTGTAATTAAAGCTGTCGAGTGCTATTGGTTCCAGTCGTAAAGCTACCTCGGAGCCTATTATGTTAAAAATGCTAAGCAGGACCTGTGTATGTGTAGCTTAAATAAACAGACTAACATAAACATCTGGACAGCACTTGAATGGCCACATGGTTTAGACGAGCCTGCACTACTGTGAAAAGGAGCCCGGAGATCTGTTCCCCCTTCATGTACTGAAATGATATCCCAGTAGGCGTTACACTGCATGTAATGATTCAATTGTACAAATCACAGCTGATGAAATGCTAACAAAAGTAAAGATTATAATGATCCACCAGGAGCTCCTGTTACCGATTTTTTATTTCATTTTAAGTCAGGATGGCACAATATGACTCTCACCCTGCCACGGTTGAGGGAGCTTTAGCTCACATTGTGCTGTAGCTTCGGTAATGCAAAAATCGACACTTTGTCCTTGAAGTGGACTTAGATGAAGTATCATTGTGCATTGTCATGGCAACGACAGCTGTGATCAGCTCTGCTGTCTGAGAAACTCTGCAGCTCAGCATTCCAGCAGTTAAGCGGGTGACATGCGACTGATTACTTGTACTTGGCTGAAGGTCAGAAAGTTCCCCTTTTAATGAGGTCATGGATTTCAGTTTTTGCTTGTGTGATGTTTGACTTGACCAAAAATAAATAAATAAATAGCCAAAGGCAACTGTCAAATAGTAATGGCTGGAATATATTCCCTTACAAATCTATCTCCTCACATCAGACTAATTCGTATCTGATGCTGCACTGCCATCTAAATAATTTACTCCATACTCACTGACCTGATTGGCAAATGCTGGTGACTTATGACTTTTTAACCACCAGACACAGGAATTGCAGAAGCTGCAGTACATCGATTTTCAAGCTAATTTTATCCTCTGTACCTATAGCAACCCAACAACCCTGAGCATTTGAACAACTCATTAAAATGCAGCAGAAATAATCATAAAAAAATAAATTGGTGATGACAGATCACTTTCTTTAGATGGCCGTGGTCTGCTATGTCACAAGAGGGTGCAGATCTTTCAAGAATACCTCAGTCTCCAAAAAAGTTTGGAGAGAAGTGCTAGGAGGACACATATCTATATCTGACAATAACTTGGAATAAAATCCCAACATAGTACAGGTAATGAAGTACTGGTCATATAAAGTGGTATGTTGATTCCCTGTAAATCTGTTGCTGACTTGAAGTCAGAGCTTTGATATTATTTGTAGGGTCCTTCTGAGGAAGCCTTATGGTTGACGCTTCACTCTCTTCCCATCCGTTCGCAAATATTATTAATTTTCTTTATGCTCAAATTATAAGAGGGCCGACGTCAAAGGCCCGTGTGACTCCCTCTTTAGTAAGTCGTTGTATCACAAGTGCGGCTCAGGCTGCAATTGTCTTTTGCAGCCATAAATAACTTTAAAACATTAAAGTTATAATGTTAGGATTCCATCAAGATGACAAGGAATCCAACGATAATAATCTACAAATTATCCATTACATTAAGAATTAAGAATACACTCAATAATGATCAATTAAGTGTATTTAGGCTCCTACATCATTTTTCTGTGGAACTTCTTACCTAACTGTAGGCTTTGTGACAGTAGGCTGGAAATTTAAAATGAATTTAAAATGAATAACTGTTGTTTTCATATGCCTAAGTATTACCATGCTATGGTTTAAAAGGAGGGCACACCAAGAAAATAATTAAGAAAAAAAAAAATTTGAAAAATGAAATCCATTTACATTTATATGGCAGACTACGAGATTACACACATTTAAATAAAAAGTACTGGTTCTGCTTAGAAATTTGCTCTATAACATCAGTAATCGTTTCCTCTGCAATTCGGTAATTACTACACTGTTGTAAGTGTGACTGGACAGTTTTGTTTAGGCGTAGTACTCAGGACTGAGCTATTGTTCATTTGTCATACCAGGATACTTCAGGCTGCTGTTTATACAGCCCGACTATCACAACAGCTCTGCATTTCCCTTGACTGAGCTGTTAATTGAATTAATCAGATTATTCATGTCAAGCTAAATATATGGATACCTGACTATTTCAGTCATATTTATTGATTAAACCGAATCACCTGAATTAGCAAAAATTTACGTCAAGTTTAAAAAGCATTTTTGTTCCACCAGTGAATGATAAAATTAAAAATGTAATAAGCGAATTATGGCTTAAACTATTGTGAAATGTAGTCTATGGTTTAAATTATAGACTTCAACTTCATTTTGTACCATTTAATACTCTTATTCCTTCATCTATCACTTCAGCTGAAGCTAATTAGGGTCTACTAATTAAGAGTTTGGTTGGTTTAAAAGCTACCATAGACAGGGGTCTGGAGGAAAACCCTATATGACAGCATCACAAAAGCTACATTAAGAAATATGACATTGCGAGGTACGAGTTTGAAAATCCCCAAACCTGTGACTAATAGCTAATCTGTAACCCTAAAGCTGAATCACCAGAGAGACAGACTTATCTCTTTATAGTTATTTCTACAGCATTTCACAGAACATATCAGTATTACCACGGTGAAAAGATTGAAGATTAAAATGAATCCATACACGGTGCCCACCCACTCGTAATGGACAGACATCGGGTGGTCCGCCTGTAGAGTGCCATTGCCCCATCAGCAGCTCTGAGGTCTTTGACCTGGAAGTACAAGGCCTGAACTCGTTTCTGTTAATGTCAACATGCAGAGTGACCCCACCCTAATTCCCTGATGTCATCCCTCTCTCCCAGAGTTGTGAAGGCTTGAAGGTCTGTACTGTTCATGTAGCCAGCCTGTAATTGCCTATGGAAGCGGGGGAATTCCTTTAAACATAAAACTGAGGGAAGGCAGGGTGCCGGGGCCTGAGGAACCCTTCAATTACAGGGAGTGCTGGATGCCAGTGCACCATCTGCAGAGTGTGCCTGGAGCTGCCAGCTTGAGTTTAAACACCCCCTCTAACACTGGCTGTCAGTCCATTGCCGTGACCCTGGCTGGCTCTGAACAACACAAGCCCCCATCTCTCTCACCCACACACCACCATACCCATCTCATTCTCCATCAAGCCCCATCACAAAACAGGCCTTATTGCCACAACTGAGCTCTCTTTTTTATTTCTAGCAGATCTTGTTCCTAACATATGGGAATTTCCTGCAGTATCAACACTACAGTGAAAGGGTACCGCAAAGAGGTGACAAAACAGAAGTCCAAATGAGGACTCGACAGTGGCTGTGGCTCATGAGCAACAGATAAGCTGCCACTTCTATTTTTGATTGAACTAACATTCTGTGGCTAAAAAAAAAAAACCACCCTGTTAGGTTGCTGGGTAAGAGTAACCAGCACCAGAAGCACACAAGAGCAAAGAGAAGACAAAGCATGGAGTAGGTCAGCCGAAACTCCCACAGGGTGTTGGCAGTTGGTGCTAGGGAGACTGCTCTCCTTGCTTGCTGCTGAGAGGAGCTAGCAGTTCTGACGTTGGTATTCACCCTCTCAGGTGGTACCTTGGAGAGACCCTTTCTGGGCCTCAAACCCATAGCACAGGGCTGTAGAAAAGGGAACCACTATTAACTCTCCCACCACATCCTTTCACAGTTTGTCTTGCTGTGGTACAATGAGGAAAGGAGGACACTTTTATATATTTAAAATAAAAACAAATGGATTTCTGCAAAAACATTCCTATTCAAAAGTTTTCTCAGGGCTTAAGCATTACAGCCTAGTTGAGCTGTGACGATTCCATAGAGGTTTTGAAAGTGTAAATCGTAGCAGGATGAAACAACATGTCAGGAATAATAATGTGATATCTGCAAACTTTCATTTTATCTGACAATTAAAAAACAAGAAGGGCAACAATATAAAGGGAGGGGGCAAAAAAATTTGTGTTTCGTGGTAGAAAGTTTTCGTCCATCTGAATTAACTGTCTGGGGTCAATTTTACTTGGATTCCGAGACCTCACACAGACATCGTGTAGACTACTGGTACACAATTAACGGCACAATTATATTTATGATCTTTTAATGTTTCCATGACACAAACAGCAACAAGTTTGTAAGCTATGACCCAGTTGTACTGGCCAGACAAGCACAAGACTGAGTTAATACAACTGTTTCCCCTAAACATGTGAGTTTGTTTATTTCTTCAATACGGAAAAGACAGCAACACATTTATGGGGGGGGGACAACAGCACAGGGTAAACTAAGGGCAACCCCAATGCTTCCCTGATGAGGAGCATTCGTCTGTCAGCAGGTTTTATACACAAACTAACGGCATTTGTAAACCGAGGATCAAGAACTTGGACCGATTCGTATGAAAGGAATTTAAGGCTGCGTTTACCTCGGTTTTGTGCAAAAGCCACCAAGCAAACCCAGCAGAAACAGTGAATGTCTAACATCAAAATGCACCTTTAAATGCCATGAATGTTACGTGCGGCAAAAGTGAAACGCACTAAACAAGACAAATATACAGGCAAAATTTGTGCTCAACTAAAAATGAGGTCTTTCTGAACTTTCTGCTTTCCTCTCAGGGCATTAGGCGGTTGTGTGCCATGACAGCGGCCTAAACACTATGCACATCTGGCCAAGGTCTGTGACTAAGTCAAGTGAAGGACTCCCAAGTTGGAGGGAGTGTGCTATAGGGGGAGTGTTTATCAATGTCCTCCGTCCTTGGCAACCCTTCCATAGGAGTGTCTTTGTTTGAAATATCAAACCACTGAGCTGCTGGCTTGAATGGAATAGGCATGGATATTAATGGATTTCCACATTCACTAAAGAAAACTCAGCTATATTCAGCCAGGTTTCTCTAAATCAAGCTTTAAATTTCTAATTTTTTAAATTCATACAGTAAATTCTAGGAATATAATAGCACTTGCAGTGTAGTTGGACACCGCTTAATTGACTTTAACCTAACTAAAACGTAACACTAAAATATTACAAAATGTTTGAATTTGTTCTTTAAAGCTTTATTTATATTTAAAAATTGTGTAAAGATGGATGTGGTCTTTCTGTTCTGCGCTTTGCAAAAAAAGTGCATGATTTCATGGGTAGAAATGTATGGGGTGTTTAAATAATACTCAGCCTTTGCTTCAAATAGATTTTTTTTATTTGAAAATTTATAAGGTTTAGCAATGTATACATGTGATTAAGAAAATATGAAACCAGTCTCTTCTAGTAGCACTTAATTATTAAAACGGGGAAGATAAATTAACAAAAGGTGGTACTAATTAGAAAAAAAAACAGTTTAGTTGTTGAACATGAAGGTGTAGTATTTTAATGTTTTTATCTTGTTTCGCTCTTGCAGACTAAAGCTGCTGATCGATCAGGAAAAAGCATATCAGCAGCGGAAGGAGGAGGACAACAACAGGAAGATCAGCGGCCTGAAACAGGAGCTGACCAAGCTGAAGACATTCACCCTGCAGGTCGTGGATGAGCAGCAGCGGCTGACAGAGCAGCTCGCCCAACAGAGCGCAAAGGTCCAAGAGCTAACAGACAGTGCGGCTCAAGCACAGGAGAAACTGGTCTCTGCTCTGGCCAGGGCACAGGAGGAAGAGCACAAAGTGTGTCAGCTGCAGGCGGAGCTACACGAACGAACCTGCCGCTTTCACCAGGAGCAGGAGGCCATGACTGCTAAACTGACCAATGAGGACGCCCAGAACCGGCAGCTCCGGCAAAAACTGGCCACACTGAGCAGGCAGCTGGATGAGTTGGAGGAGACCAACAAGACACTCCGTAGAGCCGAAGAGGAGCTCCAAGACCTCCGAGACAAGATCAACCGTGGGGAATGTGGGAACTCCAGCCTAATGTCAGAGGTGGAGGAACTAAGAAAGAGGGTGCTGGAAATGGAGGGGAAGGATGAGGAGTTAATCAAAATGGAGGACCAGTGCCGGGACCTCAACAAGAAGCTGGAGAAAGAGTCCGGTCAGGGCCGCAACCTCCGGGCCGAAGTGGACAAGCTGAATCGTAGGATAATGGAACTAGAAAAGCTGGAAGATGCTTTCAGCAAGAGCAAACAAGAGTGCTGCTCACTCAAGTGCAACCTGGAGAAGGAGAGGACTGTCACAAAACACCTCTCAAATGAGCTGGACTCACTGAAGGTGAGGATTAAAGAATTGGAGGCCATCGAGGGCCACCTGGAGAAAACTGAACTCACACTGAAAGAGGACCTCAGTAAGCTGAAGACACTGACCGTCATGCTAGTGGATGAGAGGAAAACAATGGCTGAGAAGCTTAAACAGATGGAGGACAAGCTCCAAAACAGTACTGGCAAACTGCAAGCTGAACAAGACAAAGTTACGTCGGTGACTGAAAAACTGATAGAAGAGAGTAAAAAAGCCCTGAAGTCCAAGGCTGAGCTTGAGGACAAAATGTGCACTGCCATCAAAGACAGGGATGAGCTCAGGGTCAAACTGAGAGCTGAGGAGGAACGCAACAATGACTTGCAATCCAAAATCAGCATGATGAAAAAGAGGCTTCAGTCACTGGAAGCTGTGGAGAGAGAGTTTCTTAGAAATAAAGTGAAGGAGGAGCAAACCAGCGTGCCTGTTGTGAATTGTTTCCACCAAGAAGACAATAAAATCAAAGACCTCACACAGGAAGTGGAGAGGCTCAGACGAAAGCTTAAAGAGATGAAGGTGGTTGAGGGTGACCTGCTGAAAACTGAGGATGAATTTGACTCCTTGGAAAAGAGATACAGTAATGAACAAGAACGTACCAAGGCCTTGATGGAAGAATTGGAAATATCTCGGAAGGAGCTCTCAAAATATCAAATGGCCGAGAAGGCAGAGTCCAACCAGGAACACAACCTTTATAAACGTCTGAAAGAGGAAGAAGCAAAGTCAAGTCACCTTACCAGAGAAGTGGAAGCTCTGAAAGAAAAAGTCCATGAATACATGGGCACGGAGGACTCTATCTGTCGCATGAAATCGGAACACTCACTGCTTCAGAAGAAACTGACACAGCAAGAAGCGAGGAACAAAGAACTGGCCAGAGAGATGGAAAACCTGACCAAAGAACTAGAGAGATATCGGCGCTTCAGCAAAAGCCTACGGCCGGGAATGAATGGCAGACGCTTTTCGGATTTACACGTCTCTACGAAGGAAGTGCAGACAGATCCAGCTGACAGCCAACCCCCTGCGTACAAGAGCCTTGCTCCTTTGGAGCGGGCAGTGATGAATGGGAAACTGTATGAGGAGAAAGATCAAGAAGATGAACCCAAGTATAACATTGAATTTCCCCTCACCAAATGTAGTCCATCCCTCATCAGCAATGTGAACAACCTAAACAACAACGGCTTCCGGAGATGCAGAGTTCCTTTCCCCAAAAACAAGGAAAGCCAACACCAAGTGAATGGTAAAGTACTGCCCCGACCGAATGGGAACCATATGCAGCAAGGGGATGTGGTGCTGACACATTCACCTGGGCAGCCCCTGCACATCAAGGTGACACCAGATCATGGGCAAAACACGGCCATGCTGGAGATCACTAGCCCCACGACAGAAAACGCCCACTCCTACACCAGCACGGCAGTTATTCCAACCAGTGGCGGCCCACCCAAGCAAAGAATAACTATCATCCAGAATGCCTCCATCTCCCCTCCGTCCAAAGCCAAAGGCTCCGCTGTGACAGATGGACTCTACACTCCTGACAGAGCCATATCCCCCCTTACCATGGCCACCTATGCCAGAACTACAACTCCAGACTCCTCCGGGTCCATAACCCCGGACAGGGCAATGTCACCTATCCAGATAGTGTCTGTCACCACTGGCACTCCAGAGCGCTCTGTGTCGGCAGAGCCAGTGGAAGTTATGGGAGGTCACGCCGTGTTCCGGGTGACCCCAGAGAGGCAGAACAGCTGGCAGCTGCAGAGGTCCAACAGTACCGGCCCCAGTGTCATCACAACGGAGGACAACAAAATCCACATCCACTTAGGGAGTCCATACATTCAGGCTATAAACAGCACATCTCGACCCATGACTCCAGGCTACCACCCCAGCCAGGAGCACAGAACTCCAATTTTAACCAATGGTGTCCCGGCTAAAGGTGGAAACAAAATCACCAGTAGCATCACCATAACGCCCACCACCTCCCCAATCCCAAGGTCTTCACAAATTACAGTAAGTAATCTTTTTGAATGACCCCACCTCCCCCAAACTCCACCAACCCACTTAACCTGCAACATTGGATCTCCTTCACCCAACTCCCAACTGATCGCACCCAGACCTCAACTGCCTCCTATACAAGTTTAAATAACAGCCTAACCTTTTCCCCTTTCTTCAGCCTTGACCAACCAAAGAGTCCCGCTAAAGCACTTCATTTATTTTCATTTTATTTTTTCGGAAGACGTTTGTGTGCATGAACTATAACTACAAAAATGATAAAATCTGTAGAAGCACTAGCAAATGAATATTATTATTCTGGGTAAACTCACGTGTGCACTTACTGTATATGCTCAATGTCAAACAATCATGTACCAAAATTATTCAGATGTACTGTTTTCATTTTGTTATACAAGTAGTTTGTTTCTTTTGTGCATTTGTCTTTTCTATTGATTAAAATAAGTGAATGTTCAATTGTTTTATTTTCATTATTTTGGTCTATCCTATATTTTTGGTATGAGTCTTAAATATATACATTTTGAAAGAATGTGACTGAACGGCATGTTTGGGGTCAGAGTGCAAAACTGTTTGGAATACGGCAATGTTTTACCCACCATTTCTGATGTTCTCGAGTTCAGAAATGATCCACCAGTTCATTATCAATATAATTATAAACTTGGCTGCCAGTACAAAAGAAAACTACAAGTTTTTAGCCAGAACACAACTTTTTATGACATTATCTTGTGCTTCTGTCGGTGAAAAAAAGAAAAAAAAATATGTCCAGTGGGAAAAAAATACTTGGGAGAAGAACTCACCTTTTCAAGGTTTATTTAAACGCTCTTGGGCTTGGTTTTTGCCATGAGCTCCATGTTAACATTCTGAATTTGTATGAAAGAAAAGCTCAATGTTCCACCATGTGTTTGTTTGGCTGAGCAAGGTTTTGGGCTGATGTCATGGTTTCACGGTCTATCCAAAACAGAGGAACTTGAGAACTCAGAATATAGGCCTGCATGGGCTTAGTTATCCGAATTTAACCTCTTCCGACAAATTTCTGGAAACTGAATGCTGCGGTAACAGTTCAGATCACTCTGGACATTTGCGAGACGCAGGATCAGGCGTCATGGAACTGACCTTTTTCTCTGGCTGCACGTTCAGTGTGTTTAATTTATTTCTTGCAAAAACATTCTCAAATACTCCACAATGTCCAACAAATTGGTATAACAATACCAAATGCATGCCAAACCAACTAAAACATTGAATGCTTGGATTGATGTTGTTGGACAAACAAGAGAGCAGATCACTTTTCTAACAGAGAGGTAAGTATCGACACTCAATACATCGTGGTCATGAAGGCATCTTAATTCAATTGCTAGAGGAGCCTTAATTTGTCAAGGCCTTTGAACTGAAAATATGTCTACTGTGCCAATACAAAATACAGGAATTCCCACAAGTCCCAAAATATTCTAAACATGTTAAATGCGGCAAACAAAAAATGTCAGGGGCAGTTATTAAACCAGACATTAAACACACATGCAGAAGAGCCCGGAAATTCTGGAGAGTGTAGACACTGACTGCCACAAGCAAGTCATCCCTGTGGTAACTTTACGGACACTTCCTGCTTAAAACCAAAAAAGTCAGATGGATCATGAGGCCACGTTTTAAAGGTCTGTATAACGGAGGAAAAATTAAGATTTCTTTTTTCCTGCCCTTAACTGACATCCTTTTCAAAAAGTCTTAGCTGTCAACAGTGCAGAGAAAGCAGCCATTCGAAAAACAACCGATCTTGGAGCCCCAGAAGACTGACAATCCCCAAACTAAAACTCAGATTGTTTTCTGCGCCCTGCTCTCACACAAAGCTGCCTGACTTTGATTTCCGGAGACACTGGCAGTCAGGAATATGAGAAAATATGATTTTCTAAAGGTATCTATGGTCTCCGTCCATTCGGCTATGATAGCTGGTCCGGACACAGTCGCCTTTTGATTTGGCAGACGTAACAACAGTCTATTCAGTACTCCCCCCCCCCACACACACACACACACACACACACACACACACGCACACACGCACACACGCACACACACAAACTCCGTTAGTGCATAGTGACATGGTGTTACTCAGTGCTAGCCGTTAAATCGATTTTGGTGGAATCTGTGCAGTTCGGAAACTGAATCCCCGTATTCGCAGACCATTGGGAAGGGCCAGGGAAATCTGGCAAACGGGACGCGGCGCCAGTCACTGTGGGTATCAGCGTGACCCCAATAAACCGCATTCCACCTGCTTAGCTAGCAGCACAGTTTCTAGCATGTTTCAGCACTTCTTCATCAACAACAACACTATGCTCAGAGCATTGCGGCTGCAGGTAGGTGGGAGGCACACAAATGCATAACAGATCAGACACAACATTGGCAATTAGGACAAGACCCTTTACATGACTATAAGAGGGGGTGAAAAACACACACACAGGCACCTAACGAAACATTCCCCTTTAACGGCCTGAAAAAGAGAAAGGAAAACCCAAGAAAAATAGGTTTGTCTCCTGTTTAACTACCCCAAGTAATGCTGGTCTCTTGGTCCTACACGTACCTTTATCAGCCTATTTACTACCACCACAGAGCACTATAAGAGAACGCCCTGCCCGTGATTTCAAAATGATAATTTAACTCAGCAGACACGCAGAGCTCATCCCAGTGTTATGTTTCCAAGGGAGGCCTAATGAGTGGGAACAGGTAATGAATGTGTACCTCTCGAAGATAATTAGACAGGCGCACAGCAAGCGTGTGAGTCGCTCGAGGGGGAGGCTCTGCTTCATGAACGGAGCAGAATTCCCAAGCCCGGGCTCTGAAGTCACGTCGCTCGGCCAGCCAGGCTCCAAACAAATCCCTGTGTTTGGTTACCATGGGGACAGCAGCTGCGGCTGCCTCAGGACACACAGAAGGCCGGTCCGCGCTGGAACACACTTGCTGGGACTCGGACAAGACACCTTTAAGTTCAGAGCATTCTGCCAGAAACGGACCTTTCTAGCAATGTTTCAAATGATTTTAGAAGGAACCTGAAGGCAATACAATATATACTTTAATCATTTCAAAATGTGAGTTGGGGATGTTTTTTTTTTTTTTTTTACTGCTTTTGCAAAACATTAAGAGCCTCTACAGCCCCAATGGTCGGAACCAAATTCCAGGTGCAGTTCTCACCCCATGATGGAGAAGCATGGGTGGGGAGACAGAGCAGAGACTAAACAAAAGTCCCATATGAATCTGAGATCCCATCCATAAACTGAGTGTTTTATCAGACCACCTGACCTGGAGCAAACATGTGAGAAATACTGCCCTCGTGCAGCTCAGGATGTTCCGCAAAACTACGGAAATCTTAAATCTTCCACGTTTGAAAAGCAAAAGAAACATAAACACAAGTGACAGTTTAGGCTATAATATATTTGAATACTTTATAGTGTGGCTGTCAAGGGCCAGATTTGCTAACTCTGCAAAGATGTGCAGAGAGAGGGGAAGAATGGAAAAGTAATATATAGTATACATCTGATAAAGATGACTCAAGAGTCAATAGCAAGTTGGTGTCAATGGCTTGCATATGACTAGAGCGCCCTCTTCTGGTGTTAACCAGGCACCAGCTTTCATTCTTTAGATCCATTGAACGTAATTCAAACATTATTTTCACAATTAGACTAAAAGCACAGACATTGCACTCAACAAACTAATTTCAAAAACAAAAAGAACTGATGAGATGAAAGCGCAGGAGCCCTGTCTGGATTATTGTCTACTTAAATCCTAAAGTGGAAAAGAAGACAGACGAGCTTCTACTTTGATCTATGTTAAAAGCCACAACTCATCAAATCTAATTATTTTCTGACTATTCTTGTAGACTACTTGTCATAAATAAAAGATCTGCTCCCAGCCACAGGTGGAAAAGGTATTGCTGGGGCTGTCAGCCTTTGTGTGTTGACCGTCAGCCATCCTAAAGAGAAGACACCTCTTGGTTGTCATGGTGCCCACAGGTTTTCTCTGTTTGTTGTGAAAGCGCTCCCTTACCATTCTGAAGCTTGGTCTGATTGTTATGAGCCAATATGAACATCTCGTTCTAGGTTCCTCTTGAACCATTCCGACATCCCGCCCCAACAAGGATTCCGAACCCCAAAGGGCACTGCACACTCAGAGAGGGGACCACCACGGCTCATTCAGGCCAGAGTAAAGGACAACCAGCCATGCAAACTGGCAAGGACTCTGGTGCGAGGTCCATGCCATACAGCCTTACTGTGGGGAAAAGCTCATTCCACTAACGGCTAACTTCTAACTGGGTGCTGGGGAGTAATGACTTCTGCTACATGCAAACATTTCACTTTCAAAGCTTTTTGTCTCCATACAGCTTGCACGATTATGCACATTATATTTAAGAGTGCAGTCTCAAATATCATGTGGGCGTCTAGAATTTCCTTTATAGCAGCGGCACAAACAACTAGAAATGAGTTAAAATTCATGACCAAAAAACTCAATTTTGAATGCTGAATTATTTACCCTGTCAGTGTCATTTTTTTAATCACGTTTTGCTTTTGTGCTATTATCTCTTCACTGTAAGCAAAGGAATTGTTTTTGGAAGACAATATAGGAAGGGTTAAAATTAAGCTTCGAAGAAACAGCACATTACCACCAACCTGGACAGAATGCCATTATTAACATTCACTGTATAATAATAAATGACGTACTTTTAGGAAATCAGTATAGATTGATGTATTTTGCAAACGTAAGCTCCAACCTACAACCAAAGGGACTGTAAAACATCGAAGTATGTTGAAATACTGCACCCTTGTGGAAAAGTAAAGTACAGCATCCATAAAAATAAACGATCTGGCAGTAGGCTGTTACTAAATATAATACAGATTTTTATACGAACCCATAAGCCACTATACAAACCAATTTGTTTATACTGTAATGTGTTTTTCACACGCCAGTTAGGTAAACAGATCTACTATCATCTCTTGCCGACTTCCATCGGTCGACATTAAGATTAGTCAACACTAACACGAATACTAGAACTAAAACATTAATAAAAATGGTGCCAAACGAAACAAGCAGCCATTGACAATCGTTGCGAACTGATCCGAAAGGCCACGGCAGCATAAATTTAATTTATACGAATCCAGCTTGATATTAAGAAAAACTTAAACACGTGGAATTCTAATCATACTGGAACAGTTGGTAAACCTAATGTTGGCGGAAATTTAAACGTAAAAATATACTTAAGAAATATAGATTTTGTTCAAATGTATTTTATAGATATATAAAGGCAACAATATATCAGCTTCTTCTAAACGAGAGTAGGAACAATCACAATGGGATACTCAGTGAAATCTATGTGTGTTACACGCACACCTCTTAGGGTCAAGAGCACATAAGATTTTACAGCGGGACGGACCATATGTGAATGGCAAAAGGGAAAGGTCGCAAGATCTGTAATATTTACCTGAACTGTCGCCTTTCCACCAGTCGTCTCCTAAAGCGTCTGCCATCTTCAAAACTCAAACTACCGCTGTAAGCGGTGATTTCGATAACCTTCGATTTACTTACGGCATATTCGAGAGAAAAAAATTATCAAAGAAATTATTTTATGTCGTTTGACTAGGTGGCTATAGAGAAAAAAACGGGACGATCTCATTTTAATAATAACTGCGAATCAGAACATTTACATTGACAATATGAGCGATTTTGCGAGACTTTGAGTGTGTCGAATCCGCTGTACTGTAAAGGTTTCCTCCACGTGCTGCTAGTAATTTGCATAGAGAAATACAGTGAAGGAGGAGCAGTGAAAAAAAAAAAAAAAAAAGAGTAAAATCCCCGACCAATCAGAATTTAAGCGCTTTCACGCAGCTCGCCAATCGTCTTGGAGGAAAGCCGAGGCCACGCCCGCGCGGTAAATTCTGCCTGGTCTCGTGCGTGATGTTAGTCTATGACTTTCTCATATACGGGCGGGCAGGTGAAGAGTCTTAATGTCCTGGTAAGTTTAGGCAGTGATGATAGCGGCGGCGGCCAGAGGAAGGTACGTCGTCCTGGTAGTTTACAGGCACGTCGTGTAGTTTCTTAGGGGGAAAGTTCGGAGTGGTACGGTCGGAGACAGGCTAGCCGAGGATGGCGGGCGCCTGCAGAGGAAGGCGCGTCCTGGTGGAGATTCCCGCACCGCAGCCCAGGATGGCAGGTAAAGGATTAGCGTGCAAAAAAAAAAAATGATTAAAAAAAAAAAGAGTCAGACAGTCGGGTTCTGGTGTCTGGAATCAAGGGCAAGTCGAAGGCGCCTTAAATTTCCCTCCTTCAAATTGGGCGGGTAGGGGCATCATTGATAATGATGTTTGATGAAGTTTGTATTTGTTGGTAAAACAATTAGCACGCAATCTATAACATGAAATATAAAGTGAAGGAATGTAAAAAGTTCACCCTGAGCTGTTATTAATCTTGTTATATTGACCCGGGTTTTGGCGGGTATGCGCGGTCACTCAGGACCTCCCACCCCCCACACCGTTTTATTATCATTATTGTTCCATATTTTGTAAGATCTCAACACAGTTCAGAGCTTAGCAGTAAGTATTTATTTTTCTATTGTTTATTTTGGTAGGGGGTTACTTTGGGTGAAATTAAAGCGATGGGGAGCATGCTGCTTAGTTAATTAACATTCCGTCCATAGTCACATGTTCACTGAAATATAAAAATAAGCGCAAAGTTGCCGACTGTGGCCCCTGATTATGTGAAACATCACACCTAGACTAATACTTACTGTTACTGAACATTCTTTATGCTTTAGTGGCGTAAAACCCGCCTTGGCAGGGGCCTCGCTGTGCTCAGTACGTTCATTTTGACTGCCTTCACCTGTACAGATGTGTCATCCAGTGTACTTATTACAGCTGTGTGCTTTGTAGCTCATATAAGACGTTCCTACTTTGATGTGCTGAATTCCCGTGTGGCATCGCCAACCAGCAGCTCAAGAAATCCTGTGGGCAGCTCTCCCCAAAATCATGCAAGTAAGTACTCCTGTCAAGGGCTGTCTACACATTATGGGGAGATTTCCTTTGGAACTGATCCCCAAATGACAGCCTCAGGTCTGTGGGGCCTGGTCCAGTGTAAGTTCTAAGACTTAAAACTGCAGGGTGTAGTCATATCCATATCAGTGCTTTGGGGGGGGTTCTCTTACGGGGAACCACAAAATGGTAGAACTGTAAAAGTTCTCCTTTTTCTACCATTCTTGTCTTGTGTTAACATCATCGTGCTGTTTTGATTCTTTGCTCCACTGAACTGATGTGTTTTGGACGGCCTGTGCAGAGTTTGAGACCTTGGGTTTAACTGAGTGTGTTCGCACTGACTGCTGTGTCTCTCTCAGTATCTGGTGTGAAGACTCCATCTGTGTGCCAGCCTGGGGATCAACAGGCTGACCAAGTGTCCCTCTCCCAACAGCAGCTTGTTCATCTCATCCGTTCCCTCATCTTACGGCAGAGGGTATGGGGGCACGCCTCTAAACTACCCACACCATGATATGTTGCAAGGCATTTGGTTTTAGATGCTTAGGTTTCCAATTTTATATATCGAAGTTTTAGGTTAGGTGCTTGATCAGAATCTTTTGCTATGGGAAGTGAATCCCACCACAACCTCCTAATCACGTGTGGGATGTTGCTTTTTTGTTTACAGGAGACTGCAGCTGCATCTGTTGGCTGTGACCTGAAGGTCTTGCAGGAGGATCTGCACTTGAAGAAAACCAACATCTACAGGTCCATACCTTACTCCCGCCTTGGGTCCAATCGCGATGCTCACTGTTACAGGAAAGCTTACCCACACCTCCTGGCATTCAAGGTATGTTCTTGCCTTTGGTAGAGTGGATAGAGGGTAGTTTAATCATTGGTGGCTCCCCTGAAGTTTTCGGTGGTGCTGTGAACTTGAATGCCAGAATCAAAGAATATCTTGGTTTTAGTGGCTCACGGCTCCCTATAGATATTGTGGAAGCTTCTGGATGAGGGTAACAGGAGAAGCAGAGCACTGCAGGCTTGGTCTTGACAGGTTAATGTTACCCTTGGTCTGTCTCTGTACTGTTAATACACTACCCAGGTTACCAGTTCTATCATGTAGCTGCTTAGGGGGGGTTGTTGAGGCTAAAAGGTGGGCTGACTAAAGAGTAGAGGTTATAATGGCAGTTTTTCAAGGACCTTATTGACCATCCATAAGGCTGACGAGCTGCCCTCTGTTCCCTTTCATAGCGCTCATGTCTGGAGGGGGGCAGATTGCTGCTGCAGGCACAGCGGTGGGGCATAGCACTAGAGTACGCGCAAGTGGCCTGGCGCTATGTCGGTGCGCTGCCACAGTGGGACACCAGCAGCCACAATGCTCTCAGGGAGCAGTGCTATGGCGTGTTAATGGACCTGTGTGCCGCTGCCCTTCGTCACCACCGTCCGGGTGCCATCCAGGCTCAGGAACTGCTAAGGAGGTGAGGTCTCGCGTTGCATGCTGTAAGCGCATGTTTGGTTCGGAGAGTGGAGTGAAGCTCCCAAGAGAGGAACTCCTGTTGGACCATCAAGCGAGTTACCTGATTTATTACAATATAATATCCAACCACATAAATCGTAAGTTGTATAACTTATACTATCTAAGCAAGTAATTTAAGGGTCCAATTCTCTCGTGGTCTTAAGTTAAAATTGCCTAGCTAAGTGTGTTTTACGCATAAGTGCATGCAACCAACTGACTTAAGCATGTTCTTCCGTGCCCTGTAGCAGGATATGCACTTTGGGTGAGTGAAGTCGAAGTGTGGCTGTGGCACATATAAATACATTTTAAGTGCATACTTACCCGACTTAAGTTGATTTATCATCGACGTACTTTCAGCCATTCTTGAGACTTGTATTAAGTGAAGCGACATCTTGTGGCAGAACCTGGAACTGCACTTTTTCCTTCAAGGAAAAGCAGCGGCTGCGTCGAATTAGATTTTTGCAGTCGAAACTTTCAGTTCTTAATACGCCTTGTGAACAAGCCTTGGAGCTTATCAAACTGATTTAACTCAGCCTGATTCTTTTCTGTATCTCAAGTGATTTATTTATTTTATTCATTTATTTATTTATTTATTTATTTATTTATTTAGATCACCTGTATGAATAGGGTTGTCACCCTAAGTGTAGCCGGGGGTATTTCAAGTTTGATCATCCTGCAATATTTGACAGTTGCAATTGACAAAATATGATGCATGTAATTACACATTGAGAAAATACAGTATGTTATAAAATGCCTGTGACAGTTTTAAATTATTTTTGTGAGAAGCATTAACTTGTAACTACCAGTAGGCAATTAGAATAATCAATTCTGCTCATGCCTCTGAATTTGGGGGGGAAGACATGGACTTGGCTTTATAAGGTACGTTTGAAGTAATTCATAATCTTTTTCTGTTCTGTGAATGCACTGGGCAGTTTTCTGTGCATTTAAGATGCCTCTCTACTTGCAATGATGTTGGGCATAATTTAAACACCCTCCCCCAGAAATTCATGCCACTGGATGCCACCCATCTCATATAATGCAGGGTCGTCCCCTGCATTTATACGCAAGTCTCGTGCGCTCAAATAAAACGACCCAAAAAAAGTTGCTGTGAATATTCTTCCATATCTCAGCTGTATGCTATGTTGTATGGAGTCATGACACCAGGACAGCTATTAAGGCAGCATGCATTTGTTGATGTATGTGCTTCAGTCACAGAGAGTAGCTTATTAGTAAGGGATGGCGAGCAGTATCACTTTACGATGTGGCATGTGGTGCTGCTGTTTTGGGGCATGGAGTTCAGTGCAGCTTATTTCTCAGCAATATTTAACATTGTAGATGTTACAATTTTAATATGTGCTACATGGGTTTTTTTTTTTTTTCCTGACAGCATATATACTGGGCTAGTTTATTTTATTTATTTACATGGCTGGTTTTATTCTCACATTTCCACTGTATCTTCAGCGAGTTTCGACATTGTTCTACTTGTACTCTTAAAGCTACACCACACCATTTAGTTTCTGTAGGTGTTAGATTTGTTTTACATTATCAATAGGAAGTCCGTGTTCCATGTTTTACTTTTAGCCAAAATTGCCATGGGTGTGCGAGCCTGTGCCTTCATTTTGAAGTTGCGCACTGGTGGCGGTACGCTTCAGCTGACAGGAGAATTGGGCCTTTAATGTTGACTGTGTCCTTTGTTGTCTTTAAAAAGCTTGAAAGTTAAACTTTAGATTCAAATTAAACTAACGGTGTGTCATCATGGTATAATGGAAATGTATCTTAAACTCTCTGATGGAGAGTTTAAAAATTTTAAATCACTTCCCATCTTCAAAGAATGCCCAGGAAGATGTCACATTGCCGGAACATTTCTTGTATTCCTGTGTTCTCCAGGTTTAAGATGGCCCCGACACACAGTCCCCTGATTTCTCCGTGTATCGATGAGCTGGAGAAGATAGTAGGCGAGGCACAGAGCAGTGTGGCAGATGTGACCTCACCCACCGCTGGCCAGTGATATCATTAGTTTTTTTGGGAGCTGCTCCAGTGCCTGCTGCTGAGGGCTTCACCGGCACGATCGTCCGTGGTGATGCTCGCTCTCCTTCTGACGAGCCTCCGAGGCTCCAGCGGTGCGATAATGAGTTGCTGTGGAAAATCCGTGTTTGTAACGTGGTGCTTTGCCACCTGTCTCAGCCGAGTGCTGGATTCTGCTGAAAATATATCCCTTGAAATGCTTAAGGGAAGAACAAGCTCAGCGCTGGAGGTTGACCTCATTTGAACTGCTGAAGGTGCCTTATTTCCAAAGATCTTCTTGGCTTAAGGCTACGTCTCCAATTAGAAATGAACAAAGGAGTTTTTATAGATTGATAATATTGTGTATGAAGAGGGAGTGAAAATGAAAACATTCCACATTAACAATTATTTTTGTCATAAGGGATTTTGTATCTATAGCCTTTTTAATTGAATGTATGAACTTAATATTTATATACTTTTGAAAAGTTTTGTAAAGGGTAGTTTTTTAATGAGGAACAGTCCATGGATTGTTGTATGTCATCTGAAATTGTGGAAGTAATTTTTCTGGAAATTGTGCTTTAAAATATTGAATTTTTTATTTTTTTTTGTGTGTGTGTTCAGTACATGGATTTACCATGTGCTCTGTAGATTTCTGTAAGTATTTAAGTTTAATTTTTTTTTTTTTTTTCTTGTGTTTGCCAAATTGGGAGTATGTTTTGTCCCGTTGGCTGTTTGAATTTTTGCTGCCTTGGTTTAAAATAAAGTTAAAACCAGCTGGCGTCAGCTATGACTGTGGGCTCCATCCCTGTAGCACAGCCTAAATGGCTGAGAAGTCGAGGGCTTCTTTTCTGAGTTTGTCACTTCACCTGTTATTAATACACCATCAGTGCCAGATGGTTCGCTGGTTTGGCGTCTTCAGTCTGCCGCGTCAGGGGTGTTGGAGAACGTGGGAGGTGTTTGCAAGGAGGCCTTGCCAACACCCACTGTGACAGGAGCTGTGATCGGAGTGCCCATATTGTTGCGTCCTACAGCTGATATTGGGGAGGAGTGCGAGAAGACAGGAATTGCAGGGAGTCTACTTTCCGTTTCTGAAATATACCCTCTTTTTTTACTTCGAACCACCCTCCCTTCTGTCCAAGTTTATAAGTTACCTGGTGCCCTGAGCCCAGTGTTGCTATTTATTTATTTGTTTAAATTGGGCCTTCTTGGAAATCTAGAAAGGGTTTTCTCTCAGGTAGGCTGAAGTATGTTTATATAGGAACCAGTCTATTGAAATATGCCTTCCCAATTGGCTGCTACAGCATTTTGCTGCTGTAAGTTTGGTGGTAGTTCAGCAAATGCTGTAGAAAATGTGATTATCGGTTCCGTTTAGTGACCTGCTGGTTCTACTTCCAGAAAAGTCCATTTAGTTGCAAAAGGCGGCTGACTTTTTGTAAGGAGGGATAGGGTCAACCTCATCAGGATGTGACACTGCACACCTTGGTCCTATCTTTTGCTTCTCAGTGGAGGAATGGACATGCCTCCTGCAGAGATTGTAGATAATGGCAGATGTCTGACTTAGTCATTAACACGTTTTAGAAATTCTCATCAGCTTGCTCAGAAAAGGAAGCAAAAATATGCAACAGTTTTAATGGGAAATAATAGCATTTGGTTCTTTTTTTTTGACAAGTGGCACTTTTTTTTTTTGAGGAGGAATACAGTGATTGCAGTAGTTTGTGTCTGTGTGTCTCAGCGATCGTGGCCCTGTAATGAACATCACATTTAAGGTGGTACAGTCAGCACTGGCACAAAGGATGACAAATCATTGGCTTGAAATGCCATCTGCCCAGAAGGGGCTGTTTGGGCTGGTTTAGTAATGCCAGGTAAAAACAAAAGCACATAAATGTAAAACTAACCAATCCTGTCAGCTCTCGGGTCAGACTCGTTTTGAAAATCCAAAAAAGTTCCAACTCAAACCCCCATAGCCCAGTGTTGTCTGGGTTCATCATTTTCATTAGCCTGTCATGTTGTTTAGCCCCTTTAGAAAAGGCTGTTCGTTATTAACAGAGTCATTCACAAAATACGCGATGGGAGGACTGAAGGAACAGTGTAATAACCCAGGACAGTTTGTTGCCATGCTCCTTGAGTTTGACGGAATTTGTAGTGATGTGTTAACAGAGGCTTTTACAGTCTTTACAATATAAATAGTCAAGTGATAAGGATAGGATGAGGCAGCTGGCAGACTACATACAACCCATACATAGCAGACAATATGCACTATATATAACTTCTGCCTTTTGGTGTTTAATAACACTGCTCACTTAAAAGCTAATGTACTATATCACTCGCTGTGTACAGAATATATGGATTTGCAGTTTCCATAACTGCCATGGTGAGATAGTAAATAAGAAAGGTTGTGTAAGACAGGTGTGAGGAAAGACACCTGTCAAAAGCAGAGTTACCTGTTCTAGGATTCCTAGCCTCCTATGCACCATTGCCCCATAATTTCTACTAGTTTGAGATATTCCTCTAACCATGCGGCAACAGCCAAAGACCTAAAAATAGTTCTTGTTCCAAGACTTTATATCACAACTACACAGTGAGCATTTGTGCCTGAATCAGATATTGTGACCTAGTGTCTAAATGTCATGTTTCAGGACCTTCACTGAAACCCAGAATTCATATTTGTACCCTTACAAATACATTAACACAGTCGAAAGAACACAGCATGGTCCAATATAAATTACAAAAGCAAAATGAGCTAAGATTGAGGTCAGGGATGGTTGTGAGGGAGGTAAAGGAAGAGGGGAGAGAGGGGCTGGAAAATTAGAGGGAAACTTGAGAGTGTGACCCTGTTTTTGTTTGCAGGGGAGAACTGACGTTAATTTGTTGATTTCATTTGAGGCAGAAGATTTTTCCTGGTTGTCTCTATAATGATCAAGAAAGATTTAATTTTTCTTAATGTTTTGGAAGGTGCCTTCTCCGTCATGCTGGATGTATTTGCTGTTGAAAAAGAAAAGAAAAAAATCTAATTATGCCCTGAATATGCGTGGTACTAATTACCAGAACGCCCACGGTGACGTTACTCTCCATTCACACTGGGCCGCTCATCTCAGGGTTCATAAAGCCTACACAAAGGAAAGAAATAACTGTAAAAATCAGTAAAAGCTTTCACACATTACCCATAGTAAACAATAGAGACAGCAATCTGCAATGGTCTGGATCTGTCCTGCAGGGGTATACTTGTTCATAATCCCGACTTTCAGATATTCGTCTGTGGGGTTGTTCGGTTTGCACTTTAATAATGCTGTCTTGATGATGCAAAGACAGAATAAAAAGAAAACTGTGTAATAACTAGGGATGACCCAATACCACTTTCTTCATCTCTGATACTGAAAACACTACCTTAAATATCAGCCGAAACTCAAGCCGATCCCATAGTCTTATTGTTTTGCCTTCGTTGTGTATTGATTTCTGTTGAGATGTTTTGTTTTGCTTGTACTGCCCACTGTATTTCTGCCATTTTTTTGTGTTGTGGCTGCGCGGCTGTGCCGTATTTTAAAGTTTTCTGGAGAAGCTCAAGCTGAGGATATGGCGACTGTAACTTTGTGTTTATGGAGTAAAACATTTACATTTACACTACACAGGGTTCTTTCCTTCTGTTAATCATAGTACATCTCATTCTTGATTTTTAAGCCATTTGTATGCCCTCTGCCTTGTGCCCTTGGCTGCCTGGGATAGGCTTCAGGCCCAACCCCCCACCCCTGCGATGCTGAATAGGATCCACTGGTTTGGAAAATGGATGAATTGCATGTCACGTGTAACATAGCCGTGTTAAAAAATGCTTAAACTGTCAAAATACACTAACCCAATAAAGGAATGATTATGAAACAAAATGCCAAGATGGCAATGCAAAGTGAGGCTTGAACGTGAATCATATTGGGTTGTACGTTAATTTTTTTCCAGTAAGCAATCCAGGGTTTTGGTCAGTATCGGGACTGATACAGCTGCTCGGTATCGGATGGACACGTCCCTGGGAATAACGAGTTATTGCTACTAGGTCTCTTGTGCATGTGCAGTGTGGTTGTCCTGCTGATTTTGCTGTTCTCTTGGCTACCAAGTGGGGGCGCTTACGAACTCCAACAACTCCAGCTTGTCATTAAATGTCACCAAGGGAGGAGGGGGATAGTTGGTGTCCCGTGCAAGATAAAATAACCGAGTCACACTCAGCTGCTTCATTTTTATGTTTTTTTTCAACTGAGAAAAGTACAAATAGGGGTGTGTCTTTTTTTGACAGCTCTTGCCAATGGTAAAGTCAGTAAGCTGATTTGATTGCTCTTATTGTTGGCAAAGAAAGAGTGAGCTTTGTGGAGGACGAGACAGATATTGATGCAATGAAGCTCAAAGGAAAATCTGAGAAGGGTAGGGGAGTCACTGGGCAGTGTTCCATGATTCCTTCTCACTTTATTTAGTTTCTTTCTTGTTAGTTATTCATATTAGTTAGATTCCTATTAAACTTGTTTGTTGCACTAGTAGTCAATGTTGTTAATTTAGCTCAGAAGGTCTCCATTAACAGCAGAGAAACAAACAGGCCCATTGGAAAGTGGCCGTAGCTGAAGAACGCGGTCCTTCCGTTTCTGGACATTTTAAGCCACAGTGAGCCCTGGCAGCTCTACTGTGGCGCTCACCACATCTCCACTTGGGTTGGATAAGTTCCAATTATCAGATCGGTCCTCTCTCTTCGCATGAGATTTTGTTCACACCCGAGTGCCTTGGCACTGTTACATTTCATCTACCGCCCTATCCCTGGCAAAGTCAACATCCCAAAAAGGATGTGACACTCAGCGTTATTAAAACGAAGGACTAGCCATTTCGCTCCATCCCAGTCACTTGGAAGTGACACAATAGATTACCTCGCCAAACAACAAGTGAAACGGCACAATAACAGCTTAATATTTGCATGTTATCTCAGAGAGGAAGCTGATGACACTATGGGGATGGCATTTAGAGGATATTTCATTTTCCTCAGCCTTTGTTTTGGTTAATTAGCTGATAGATGCTCATTGCGAAAAGGCAATTTCACCAACGATAACAACTTCGGCAATCATCACACTTTGCAATATCCACAAAGCATAGCATTTAAACTTTAATTATTGACTTTAGGGAGTGATTTTTGCAACGGTTCTGAGTTATAAGTCACAGGTTACTGTGCCTCTAACAGCATAGCTGCTTAGAACGTCTATCTTTATTTCACAAATTCTAATGCCATCTTATAATGTCTTTTTAAAAAGCTACCTGTCTCTTTTATTAAGATGATAATGTCTCTTATTCAGATAATAATTATAGCTAATAATGACAATTTCTAATTTTAGCTACGGACTGCTTAGACTACAAACTGTCTCCTAACACCAGAATATTGCCGTGTCTATTATTGAGCAAACAAGGAAGGCAAAGTCATATTTAAGATTTGGAAAATGTGCCAGACTTTGGCCTTACAGGCTCGTGCCTCCAATGTCACAGCCCTCAGCTTCTGTCCCTGGGAGACATTAGTGATCTCTCCAGGTGGCTGAACAGTGAAGATAAAACTGTACAGCTTCTCTGGCACCAGGCCTTGGGATCACCTGGAACAAGAGAACGCTCAACACAGTCGCAACCCTGTCAAGCAGGGCCGTGGAAGCGGGCAAGAGAGGAAAAATGTAGCATAACCTTGTAAGAATTTCAAAACTTGTAATTAACAACTTCACGCATCTTTAATTCCTTCTATATTCATGAGCACCTGTTTTGGATGACCCGGGGATGGAGACGGAGCAATGTTGCATGTTAAACACTTCAAGTATGACTTCTGCTTCTGTCTTGTGAGAGCGAGGTTGCTGGAGATGACTCAGCACAGAAGGGTGAATCAGCATAGCAAGACGCCTTCCGTTAGCTGTTTGTGCTCAAGGATTATCATCAGAGGTCTCATAACATTCCGGTAACGTTTGTTGCTGCCACTGGCCCTGTGACAGGTACAAGGCTGTCTGATTCGCACTCCAGCTTTATGTTAGGCTGCTGTGAAGTTGATCTCTGATTTCAGATTCTTTCTTCTGAGTTGCCTGCTGCCGTGCTAAAAAGGTCAACCTCCTAACTGCAACAATGAACGTGGTCAAATGGAAAACTGATGAAGCCGCTTGTAAGCACGCCAAAGCCCAGTCAGATGCCCATGCAGGCTGTTGGTTTTATCCTATGGAGAGATACCAGCTGAAGGAATTTCATCACTCATACTCATGTGAAGCAGGAAGGGGACACTGATGAGCAGGTTTGAGCGTTGCACTGATGATATATCCGGCCCACCTATACGGTGGTCAGTCCTCCACTAAGAGGAGCGGCATCTCTGCTTTTACCGGTCAGTGTGATAAACCCTGTTAGACTTTCCCGGGCTGACACGATGTGGGTTTCCTGAGCCGTGTAATTTATTATGGCTTGAAAGCAATTATGCAGCCTAACAAAGGGCGAACAAACAGATGTTTCAACAAACAAAAGGCACCAGCGATTTATTCTGTTCTTTTTAATGGCATCCATTGTGTGGTGTGGCTATCACCCGATGCCTTACTCCCAAAAACGAGGATGCTACACTGCTAGGCTTCCCCCTAGGTAGCTTAACCAGCCTATAACCAGCTGGCCAATCTATGCTTTCATTGTTCTGTGCCACTGTGAAGCCTGAGCAGGTCGCCGACTACCAGATTCCAGCATTGACAGAACGCAATCATAAGCAGACAGACCATGACGTCTGTCTAGGTCTGGGAACAGAGAATAACAGACCATGATGCCTACATATGTCTATAAACATGGGCCGCCTTTAGTGAATCAGTCACGTGCAGAATATCTGCTTCTACCGTACAGTCTGACCAATATGGCGATGAAAAGGAACAGAAAATAAATGAAATTATGTGGCGGTCCTGTTTCAGAAAATCATTTTTGTAGTTTGAAACTGGAACTGGAAAAAAAAAAAAGAAAAATCAATATAAATTAATAAAATTACAAAGGCAGCAACAAGCACCTAAGCTTACCTGTTTTGTATGACAGGTATGAGGCACAGAAACCCCTTCGTAAAATGAGTGCACTCCGGTAACCACCAAAAATCACAGAGCGGCACAAGAGATCCACAGAATGAGGTTTTAGACATTGTCCCCCTGGGGTAAAATCTTAAGATTGGTAATACACTGTGCTGAATGTATGAAAGTAAAACAAAGGCAGGAAGGCGGGGGGTGCAGGAAAAGCAAAACAGGAACTAAATAGAACTTTACGAGACAAATGTGGCTGACGGTGATGAATGAAACCCATTAAATGTCAGAGGCTAGCAATGGATAGCTTTACGACGAAAGCAATGCTAGGCGATACCTGGCTCTGTTTAATAGACGGTCTTGTTAAAGCCAGTCTCATCTGGTTACAAGTAATTGCCTCGCCGATAAAATACTAACATGATAACCCCCCAGAGGAAAGCATGTTCCCCCGAGTTACGGAATGATAACCAGAACTGTGTGTATTCATTTCTATTCCTTAATGCATCTTTGTGCTACTATTTTTGTCTGTGGACGTTTTTCAGTGCCATTTTTCATACCGTATTTCTCGATTTGAATTTTGAGATCGCGAGTTAGAAGTTGAAGTTTGTTTGCTGTAGCCGTTCCATCTTTACCTGGGTGTAATGTAAAGTCACGGGCAAGTCACAGATGGCCTTTCAGCACAATCATATTCAAAAATCTTTGTAGCATCATACTATCCCTGCATCCTACTGCCTAGCTGCTAAGGAAGAGGAGAGGATACCAGTGAATCCCGGAACCTTCCAGCAAATATTAAATGTAAACTCTTACTCTTCTCTGGGCAGACTAAAATATTGCTCTGTCATAAAACGGAGGGAACTAATTCTTGATTGAATGCAATCACGGCTGAATTAAACTGTCACATGTATTCATCTTTACCCAGTATGGCCTACTGTGTGTTTTATGTTGGCTTGTCAATACAGTAATCCTGTGATCATACTATTTTTATCAGGCTGATCCATTTTCTTGATGTAGGGGAGATTACAAAGAAGGATACGCAAGGTGTTAAACCCAACTAGACAGCTTGATGAAAATATCAGCATCAGTAAATAATGAGTCACTTACACAATGCCCCAGGCTATGTGGCTTCTCTTAGTTAGGGATATATTTAAAAGGTTCCAATTTCTCTGCTTCTGCTGCAAGTATGATTTGGTCAGTCAGTGATTTTTGTGAAAAACATTTAGCAGAGCCTTTCGGGTATAGAGAGAGAGAGAGTTGTGTTGGTTTTGTGAATACAAGAGTTTATGCGTGAAATAATCACATTAAACATTTAAAGTGGACTGACTGAGTTGGGTGGAACTGTTGCCTTACAGGAGTGAGGCTTGCTCTGTTTGTGGAGTTTGCATGTTCTCCCACAGTCCAAAAAAATGGAGTTCGGCTAACTGGAGTCATTAAAATGCATCCTCTGCCCCTGTCCAGGAAAATTGGTTGGAAGAGGGGTGCATGACAGATTTGGAGACTGGAATTGTGGGTTTTTCTGCTCAGTTTTAACTAGTTTATTTTATTTTTTTAACCACTCCAGTTTTTAGTGATAAATAAGGATATCGATATTCAAAGTGACTGACATCCAGGGATGTCTATCACTAATGAAGGGTTAAGCATTTGAACCCTATGGAACCAGGACGATTCAAATGAATATTTTAAACACAAGTATGGTTACATAACATCTCTGCTGAAGGCTGCTTTGCTTTTATATTCAGTAGAGAGAAACTTTGCATTCTTTGGGTCTTCCTGCCTTCTGGCTCGAACTGAATGATATGATTGGAGATTTGTGCACATTGCTCCTGGGAGTGAGTGGAGAGGCTGGCGCAATGGATTCCTGAGAAGGTCCCAGTCTGTAAACATCAGCGGGAAAACGGGTCCTTACTTTGGCGACTGTCTCTCAGAGGCACAGATGGGAGCCGGATAAACCGCTGGCCAAGCACAGAGAGGCACACATTCCTTGGGGGGGGGGGGGGGTCTCCTCAAGAGCAACTGGAGGAGATGAAACATCGAGAACGAGGGCAGATGCCATTCTCATCGAAAACTGTGAAGAAGGACGGTGGAACTCGGCACATTGTCGGCGGCCTGCATCCGACCCTCCGTTCATGCTTTCGGATGCTCCGAACCTGCTGAGAACATGGGCTTTCATATTTTAATGTCACACACGTTTCTCATACTACCATACAAAGTGCAAACCAATTATTCAGGATGCATGGTTTTGGTTTACAAGCATTTTGGTGGCATAACTGGACAGTTGCACAAAAAATTGTGAGAGTTGTCTCATTGTCCAAAAGAAATGATTTTTTTCACATGCACCAATTTAAAGTGAATTTCTGGTTTATAAAGTGTTTCCTGCGAAGATGCTGTGCTTTTGCATTGCAGAGCAGCATGTGTCAAAAATTAGACTGCAGGTCCTAATACATTGTATGCACCAAGACAACTGAATGTTACTCAAACCAAATTAAATTATGTTGAGTTTTTGTACCTGAAGAACGGTATAGTTATCAAAATACAAAAAAAAGATTGTTACTTGGTTTGTCCATGCATAACCCGTCTTGCTTGTGACTGTTGCACTGAGACATTCTGGGGCTGATTCAACGGATATCTGCTGCAGGAATCCTGGCTCCTGTAAAAGTGTTTTGGGACCCTGGAGTTAAACTGGGTGAAGGGAAGTTGTGAGTAACACACAATAAAGTCACTCCATGGCAACAACAGGAGGGAAAATGCCTAAATGAATATCTTGATCATAAATCACATTTTCTATCTCAAACACAAGAAATACTTTTGTGTAAAAAGATTCAAGTCATTCCTGGCTTCATCTAGAATTCAGTTGAAAGGACTGATTTTTATTCTAAAGTATTGATATTACTGCTTCCCTCTAATCCTACAGCCATATTAAAGATAAAAATATTTTAACTGCTTTCACCAGCCATTATGTTTTGGGATTGCACTGAAGGATTCCAGTTAAGCATTTGGATTGAAAGCAAGAGGGGATCAAGTGACCTGAGGACATACAGAATGCATTAACATAAAAGTTGCCATGTTTTTCATATTTTATGTTGGAATGTCCCATTATTACATACTGGATGTTGATAAATGCATGTGAAATTGAGGAAGGAGGTAACTGGAAATGAGATACATGTAGATGAGTTTATCACACGAAGCCTGCAGGCCGATCTCAAAGAGGGCTGCCGTGAAGCTGCCTCATAACGGGGCAGCCGTAGGCTTCGGCCTCGGGTTATCTCCATGAGAAAGGGCCAGAGATGAGTCATGGAGGTGACTTGTCAAAGCCAAAGATGAAACACCAGGTATCCTACTCAATCCTACCCACAATGGCCACCATACTTTCAGAATACAGATACAGGGGAGGCATAGCAGTTTTCGGGTGACTTGGAAGGTGCAGGTTCTGAGTCACCGAGACAGGTCAGACTTTGGGGAACTGTGCTGATTTGAGCACGGGAGCCTGCTCTGTCATCAGCCCAGCCGGAGCTGAGTCGGACATGTTCCTTGTTTGACTGCTTATTCATTTAATATGTTGAGCATTACGACAGAAAAGTTCTGATGAATGAAAAAGAATTCGTCTATCAATTTCTGCATGCCTTCTGAAAGAAACAGAAAAAATGTACAATAACTATGGATTCATAACAAGATACAAATTGATTATATGAATATGGACACTTTACTGTCAATGCCTATGACCTCTTAGCAGATTAACAGCAATAACTGGCTGAAACCATTTATACTGTGCAATTAATAAGGGAAGACTCAGCATCTGCAGAATCTGGTCTTCCAGTTTATTCAAATAAACACATATTGCCGAACATATAAAGCTGAACATGATAGTAGTCTGAAGCTAGACTAGGCTTAAACGAGCATGTGGTGTCGAACTACATTGTGCTGTAGGAATTAAGTTTGTTTGCCTTTCTTTAGAGTCTATGGCAAGGAGTGGGAGACTTTGGCCATGATACGAAGCTGAACGGCCCCATTTCTGTGGTCGATATCATTATTAAATCGAATTATTATTTTGTTTACTTTTTTGGTGTGCTTGTCAAATTCGAGGACGCTCTTCTTGGTCAACCTCAGCCCTTAATTTCAACACGGAAGCCTTTATTTGGTTAGTGAATCACTTCACTTGCATCAAGTTCTAATTAGTGTATTCCATAAAACCTGCTGAACTAAGACTGGATGGCTCCAGTTTGATGTGTTTCACAGAAAGGTTTTGTTTGGAATTCTGCCATGATCTTAATCAGATCCAATGATCATTCTAATTACACAAGTGAGTTAAAAAGCTACTAATTACGCCAGGTATATTGCTTGAAAATACGTGGAAAACTATTGATTGAAACTCAACAGCAAACTGACGTTGCGCTGCCGAAATCGTTTTTGGTTTGATAGTTATTTCCTCCGTGGTGTGATTTTTCCATCATGAGGTACGACCTAGCCAGTATACAGTATATTTACAGTTGCTGCATAAAACAGTCTACACAATCATTTCTCAATATGTATGATTCTACATTTCTATAGTGACTAGTTGGTCACATGTTAAAATACCTTAATTTTTGTTGAATGACTTTAAGACAATGCATGAGTGTTGAGGTCAAGGTGAGTAAGTCCTTTTTGAAAATTCAAAAATCGTCTACCCATAATGCAAAAAAATCCTCACAGATACAAGAGTCTCCCTTTTCAGGTTGACACAATCCACTTCAGGACATATGTTATTAAGTTTTCCCCGTTGGTAATCAAATGCTTCCACAAATCATTCACTTGTGCTGTGGTTGTCCTTTAAATTTGAACAGCAACAAAAAAGTCTATATATTTTCTGCAGGAGGATGGGAACCTTCCAGAAAAGACTAGCTGCATTTTCACTGCACAAGCCGCAGGCTCTGAGCTGGCTTCCACAACGATAAACACCAGAGATTTACAACCGGGCTGGGCCAGGCATCTGATTATAAAAATAGGGCACCTCTACGGCAACAAACAGCAGCAGTGCTGCGAACCCCTCCCCACTGCAGATGCACTCAGTGTAGGGAAGGGTATATTGAAATAATAAGTCAGAGGACAGGTTTATATACCTCAGGGTCCAGCAGTTTATATCAGATGCTCCATGATGCTCAAAAGACGAAGGTCTAAAGTTTACATGACAAACCAGCACTGCTTGATGCACTACAGCAGCTATGATGCGGGATTAAAAATCAGTGTTTATGTACGGTGTTTCACAAAGGGTCCAAAGACTACTACGATTCGTCAATGGCTTTTCGAAAAGCGCCAGTAATGTAAGCTCCCAGAGGTGTCAGTACCCAGTGTCTCCTGGAATCATCTTCACGGGGGGTGTGGAGGCAGATGAAGAGCTGGTCAAGCAGGAAGCGGTGCTTGCTGTCATTGTTGGGACTTCATTTCCACTGACACTTTGAGTCCATATGTATATAGTTTCAAAATCCACCCCCAAACTCAAGTTGATGGCAAAAGGTCTTGGTGATTTACTTTATATTTTAAAGCTGACCAACTTTAAAAACAGAGGCAGAGGATCATATTTCAAGGAATACTATTTCGTATGGATGTTAGTAGAACACTTATATACACACAAAAACACATACACTCTGATCACACCATAACCCCAAGCTGGTGGTCCAGTTTGCAAAGGGGCAGCTATAAACTCTAAATTAAGTCCAACTTCATCTTCAAAGCAGTGTGTGATCTTTCACTACCTTAGTAGACTTCATATTCTCCTCTATTCCTCATTTTCCAATTTTTTAAAAATCTGAGATCAAATGTTTTTATTACTTTAATGGAGAAAAACACAACAAAAGCTACTCAAATTCCAATTTAATTAACAAAGGATAATTTACAGTTTAAATCCTTAGAATGCATCAAAATGTATTGTCCTTGATCATGTAGTGATTTAAGAAGAACAGCCAGTTCTAGCTGTGGTCATTCTGGAAATATGCTGTAGCAATTAAAAGTTACACACGCAAAATAAAAAATAAACCACTACAAGGCTGACAAGTTTCTAGCTATTTAGTGTGATTTTTTTTCTTGCTTGGATGGTATGTGCCTGGAGGGCTATGAGCTTTTCTCTTTGTGTTTCCAGCTCTTTCTTTCATCCGGTGCTTTGCTTCAATTTTTGCGCAGACACCATTGGGTGTTGAAATGAAGGCGTCCAAAGATAAGGCATTGAAGGAAATGGTCCTAGTGGCATGCTGAGGGCTTCCAGCACTGGGCTCTGTAATCTCCAACAGACTGCGGACCCAAGCAAGGGCCAGCTCGAGCCAGTAGCAGAGAACATTTTCTAGCAGACTCAGAGCCGTCCACTTGATTGTCCCCGCTCCACTATCGCTCGTAGATGAGAGCCACAGAATCAACTCCAAACATAAAACAGCTGTCTGCAAATTCCCAGGACACCTGACAATCATGATCCAGGGTGCAGAGGAAGCACTACAGTGGTTCAGCACCAAGGACTTGGGATAGCTATAGGAGGACGACTAGAATGAACTGACAGAAAATTCAGGACCTAGAGTCATTCTGATCACTCATGGCCATCTCTGAAGTTCTTGTTAAGAAAATGTTCAGATATAAAGAAGAACGAGTGAGTGAAGATGTCTGGTGAAACACAAGGCACCATTGTCATCTTATGCTTGGATTTATTTCTCTTCATATAATTGTAAAACTTTTATGCTTTAATTGCTCTTTTGTGAATACTGTGATGGTTTTGGCCAGTAGTGAATGATTGTTTTGGCATTTTTGTCTTTGATTTCAATCCCATTACACCCTGACTTGTTAAATGAGAAAGGATTGCATTCGTCACTTGGAGAAATTCTTTATAACCAATACAAGTGGTCTATTTATGTTGCTGGCAACCCAAAGTGCATTTAAAGTACTGTTGACCATTCTGTATCCACTTAGGCCAGTTAGAGATACCGAGTACGAAAGAAGAGAAAGCAGCATCTCTATGTCCTTCAGTCCTCTTTAGCTAACCATGAAGAGGAGCGGAGGGTTCTGCTCTGACTTTCATTTTTTGAAAAGTGGCATTCGTTTATGTGAGAGGGAGGAGGGATGACTGCAGTACAGTTTTCCACAAACTGAGAAGAATGCAGTAAGGGGGGCGTCCAGACACACTCGGCCTCACCGCCGTATCCAATTGCAGGAAGTGAATAATGACTTTAAAGGAGTAAACGGAACCATGCTTGCAATGGCTGTGTTTCTGTACTGCTGAAATCAGTGTGTTTGGACTGTTCGTCTGTTTGTTGTTGTTTAAAAAAATATAAGTGATTTCCCTTTTTTACCAGCTGTACATATTGATAACAGAAGGGCGAAATTAGCTCTCTTTCCTACTGCCTGGATTCTTCTCTCCTCATCCTTGGCATTATTGTTCGTCAGAAGATAGGGAGCCCAGTGTTCTTGTTCCAGGAAATAAATCCAGTGAGCTTCCTTTGTGGCCTCTCCAGATAATCCTTCTGGTTAAGAAGAAAAAATAAACCACCTTCTTGCTTAAAGGGAAAAATAAACATTTCTTAGTCGGCGGGGGGGATAAATGTATCAGCCATGCGTGTTGATGGGCACATTGATTTTTCTACTTGGTAGTAGGCAGTATAAGAACTTAAAAAAAACTTAATTTGGTGTGAGAAATGAGACTGGGCAGATTTGGGACAGATGTGAAAAGGGAGAGGAGTTTAGATAGTGACAAGTGTGTTCCAAACCCATAGATGGACCAACAGAGTCTGCCATCCATGAGGACCACTCAGCTTAGCTGTCTGCTTGTGGGGACTTTCAAGAATTGATGGACTTAATCTTGCAGTGAGAGAGACAACCTGCCATGTGATTTTCTCTGAGACCTAGATTGTCATTACCCATAGTACTCTGCAAGAGCGGACCCTACATTTTACCTATTTTAGAGGTTATTCTGTTTAGTGAGATACTATTTGCAGTTTTGTGACTCTAAATTTCTTATTCTGTTCACATGCGAGTTCGTGAGTGTTGGAAACAGGCAAAATTTCCGCAAGTAATTAAATATTCCATTAAATTTACACTTATTTAATAGACATTTCTGTCCAAAGCAGGATTGCTGGACTAAACTGGTTCTATTTGATTATACTTAGTGAGTTTTCATTATATAGCATATTATGAAAATTGATTAAATCGTTTTATAACCCATACACCATTTTTTGCCTGTTCAGCATTACATTATGGAGCAATATTTAAGTCACCACTAGAGGGCAGTAAGCACCACAAGTGTCATCTGTTTCTTGGCAAATTTTAAAGTTTGAAGATGGATCAAGTTACTGGTTGGTTTAAACATTTCTCGGAGTTATACCTTAGCTTTACATAAATCATAAATATTATCAGTAATGAAAAAATCAACTGGTATTTCATTTATTTTACTTTTGAATTTCTTAATGTCATTGTATTAAATCAGATCTCATTAACAAATATCTTTGTTTTATAATGTGAAATTTAGTCCTGTACAGGATGTTTTTAATGTCAAATATATGGATCTATCCTTTGAACGTACACTGAACTGTTCTCAGATGACACTGTAGATTCTCAGAACCTAAAAGTCGGTCTTTTGAGTATTTGAGTAGGATGGGGGGGGGTGTTGGGGGGGTGGATTGGGCAGTTCTGAGTTTATCCACAAACGTGACCCCAGCCTTGGAGTCGCTGATTCTTAAGCAGATAGTTATGATTATGTGCCTAACCAGCTCGCTCTGACTTGTTTCTAAATAATCCTGGACATCTTATTCTTATAATTAATCTTCCATCTTCTGAAGTAAGTGCAATTAAGATTGACGTCTCCCTTCCTTGGTAAACATGGCGGCGTACTTACAGCCTGATAAAGAATGAATGCTGGAACGGGCTTTATGGGTGGAGAGTTCAGAATTGTGAGACAGGGGTTCATGGGCTTAGAGCTCTGGGTTGGTAGGTAGGAGCAGCACCAGGCTTAGTGTATTGGGACAATGAAGGAGACACCCTGCAGCCCCACAGCCTTAGGTGCTCCCATAATATCCATATGTCACATACCTCTTATTCATGACCAGCATAAATGAACAATCTCGCATGTTCTTTTCCCACCATATCATCAGGATTTCTAGTTCAGGAGGCACCCTGCTGGACGTGCAGATAAATTCTGGTTTTTCTTCTTCTGTGTTTTTTTTGTTCCCCCCCAGGCTCGAATTGCTTATTTCCTTGTATTACGTACATGTCTATCTTTAGTTTTTACTGAATGACCCCGAACACTTGGAGTTTCCAAGGGAAACTGAAGTATGCTTGGCATCGAGCGTGAAATGTTCAGTCTCAGAAATGGTGGCAAGTCTTTCCTCCACCGAAGCACTCCATTAGGAACAGGTGTGGGCCATGTTTAGGGTCAAGAAAAACACGGCAAACTTGGTTGCCACAAAAGCTCCCCAGGATCCTGACTTTCCAGATTTCACCTGTTATTCCATCAGACCTTTTAAATTCACTCTGCACCCCAGGCCAGTTCAGCTGACGGACTGGTGATTCAAACAGGAGTGTATGGTAACAGCCAGTAATGCAGCTTTTGTCAAATGGGTGAGGCGTTCATTACAGGAGCTGCTCTTTATTTAGGAACAATTTTGACGGTGAGATTTTGTCACTTAAGGAAAATGGCAGCACTTTGCAAGCAGAGGCATGGAAGTGTAGGACAAACAAACTCCCGAAAAAGATCAAGGTGCTGTGCTCAGAATTTCACTTCTTCCACCCATTTGTGGAGCAAGACACGTTGGTGTCAGTACATTGTTGTTTATAGGCTTTGCTAAAGACCATATTTCATATCTCATATGTTTATCTTCATGTATGTATATCAACGCCTTTAGAAATACTGCTGTGCAGTATTCATTATTTATATTGATGTTATATAACGCAATAATAACACGCTGTCAGGGAGACCAGGGGAGGAGAAGTGTACCAGCAGAGATAGAACTTAAATGGTTTAAAAGGTGCACTTTCACCCTCAGTGCCGGAGGACCAAGGTACAGGTAAAGGCCTCTCACCGTACCCTTGAGCAAGATCCTGAACTTGAGCATCTTCTATAAACATATCGGGTCGTGTCATTGCATAAATTATCAGATTGTAAAGTTAGCCGTAGTGGATTAAAGCCTCAGGTGCATAATAATATCCACGAAGGTTCAGGATGCTTCCAGTTTCACAAAAGCAGCGAAACAGAACCGAACCTGGATATTTTAATTAAGAGCCAGAAATAAGGGTTACAACACAACGCTGGCATCAAAGGAGCAACTGGACATTCAGAACATCAGATCACATCCAAATAAATCTGTGTCTTTTTTCTTGAATGCCTCACAAGCAGACCGTCAAGAGGTCTTCAAATAAATAAACGAAGGTGCCTTTGGAAATATACCTCATTATCAAAGCTGTCTATATTTGGCTTATTGTCCACAACATCAATACGGTATGTTTGCTGACTTAGTTGCTATCTAGGCTGGACAATAAGCCAACTGTTCTTTTTTAGCAGATTGTGTTCAATTAACTCTTTTGCTGCCAAGGCTGTTTAGATACAGTGTGGGCCAAGTCAATGATTGTTTATTACTTTATATAAGAAGGGTTAGGGTACTATGGCATTTTTAATCATCCTCTCTCTCCATCTGTTACACTAAACACTGGACCCAGATGTAGAGTATGTCGTCTCGGTTTTGACCTCTGGGTTTGAAAATGTTATTGTGAGACCAATGTGACAGCTATTGGCTAAGTCAAATTGGAGTGACCTAAGACCTTTGAGCAAATACGAAGCAGGGACAGGTTTCCCCTTTATGTTTTTGGAAACTTTCTACATGAGGAATGTAGCAACAGAAGGAAGAGGGAGTGGCATGTTCTCAGCCTATGGCTCCCTGTGTGGTCTTGGGGGGGGGGGGATCTCTACTCTGTCTCTGGGGGCTGAGAGAACTGCTGATGTATGCGAGGAGCTTAAGCACACGAAGCCCACTGTGATGGCACCTTGTCTAGCTACCACGCCTTAAGGAGACGCATACAATATGGTTAAACCGTTAAGGGCTCCGGGCAAGACAGGGGTGCACCAAAATCTGACATACCCAGAACCTGCTGGTCAATTGACAGCCGCTGAGGAGGCAAGGGCACAGGACCCCCGACGTTATCAAGTTAGCACTCGAGGCTAACAGACGTGATCTCCCCTCGTTGGATCAAATCGAGTTAGTGGGGGAGAGGCTGAGTGCCGCAGCTACTGCTGGCGAATCTGCAGCAAATAGCCGATTGTCCATGATGTCAGCTACGGCAAATCCGAGCTGAAGACGGGCAGGCGGCAGCAATTAGCTCCCTTCTCTCTAAAGAAGCGTGCAAAATCACATCAGCTAACACAGTGAGCTCAGATGGTGGAATTGGGAAAAGAGAAAGCACTGCAGCATAGCCCTGTGGCGATGGGGAACCTAGATTTGCATTATTGTATTACATAATATTTGCTTATCTGTTGCCATCATTCTTGATGGCAAATGTTCGTTTTTCATAGGTCCCGCCTGCCATTGCAGCGATGACACAGATGACCGCTGCGGTAGTTCTGTTTGGACTGCAGCTGCAGGATTGCATCAAAAGTGGAACCTAAGCTCCTTAGGCTCAGGGATTTGACCTTCGTACCACAGGGTGGCATTAGAGGTCTCCTTCTCAGATGGACGCAGCCTGTTACTCCTCCCTTCATCAAGCCCTGCTCAACCTTGGGCACAGAATGAATTAGCCTGCCAATGTGTGCGACTTAATGGGGGGGGGGGGATTTACTCATATTCCTGGGGGGGAGCACACAAGAGGTTAACTTTGCTTGGAAAATGTGAATACCTTTCCAGTCCCTGTGTGTCACCGAGACAAATGTCAGAAGCAATTATGTCAACATTTTTCCCTTCATCTTTCTTTTCTCTGTAATTATTTTTCCACAAAGATGCTAGATGATAAATGTTAAAACATTCTTATCGCTGAGCTCACGTGCTAAAGCTCCGTGTGTCTCAGCGCTCAAACAGGCTGGAGGACTGCTAAGATCTTTGCTATTTCTCGATCGAGCTGAGGAATGGCCTTGGGGGAAGCGAAGTCGAATGATGCGAAGGTGCTCGAGATCAGTTGTTTCAACGTTTAAATTACGGTGTGTGGAAAGTGGATTCATGAAGAACCATTTGGACAGAAGGATCATGAAATGGACCACATTAATAAGGTCTTAATAAGATCCAGCCAATCAGGTCAAGGAATGATATAATCCATGAGTCCCCTTGAAATGTTTCTCCATAATCAGATTGCTTGGCCTGAGGAATTGCTAGTCGAAGACGCTTTGTTCACAGGTACATTAGCCTGTGAACAAGTTCAGCATCCAGACTGTCACTGTGCTATTCTCCAGACAAGGAGACAGAGTCCTTTACATCCCCACGATTTGGGGGTCTGCTAACTGAATCTGAGTGTTGTGCCCATGCCTTTTTAATTAATTACCATGGAAACTGCTCCTTCTTTGGCAGATACTACAGTAGGAAACAAGACACTGCTTCTCAGTGGAGCTCCGTTGCAGTAAGGTAGATGGGTCTAAGCTTAGGTAGGTTTATTCTCAGGCACAGCCCAGGGACACATGTAAGTGACAAGCACCTACAGCCAGCTGATCTCCAGAGGATGGGGGGGGGGATTAGGTGGCAAGGTGAATGCAGTTCTAAATGAGAATTTATCTGCTCAGTAAGTGCAGTCACCCAGAACAACTTACAGCACTTAAAACATTTTTCATCCAGCAGAAAATATGGGAAAGCCGGACACCTCCTTCAATAACATGCAGGAGCTGAGCAATGCTTAAGTCTCCATGTTTGCTAACCCGGAGTTCTGAATTTTTCATCATCACCCACTAGGTGACAGTTTAACAGTTTTGCCCAATTTATTTTTTTTAATAACCACATTTTATTGAGATGGCATCTTACAAAAGGATCTGTTTACCAGGAGATAAACTGACAATATTTCTTGAAAGACTAATAATAAAACCTATAAGGCATAAATGGCACTTTAATACCGCTACCACAAATTAGTTCATCATCCCTTCATTGCATATAGTTTTAGACCATTTGCACTGATGGGTGGAGCGGGCATGGCAAAGGGTTGGGTTTGTGTTCCATGAATATCAGTGCTGAGGTAACCCAATTAAAGATACTCTGCTGGCTCCAGGTGGACTAACTGCCTGATTTGGGGTTTTTATAGAGTCAGATTAGCTGCTTTGAGAGATGTGAACATTCCTGATGGGCGCAGAGTGGAAGGATGTGGTGGTGCAGGCATCGGGCCTTGTAGGTTTATGGTTGGGCCAAAAGCGGCATTGTCCTTTTTGGGGAATAAAAACACTTCTGTGAATACTGCTGCCCCGGGCTCGCCTTGCCTTGCGGCAGACCTCTGCCCCACCCCCTGCAGAAGCAGGTTTATACAAAACACACAAATAATTCATAACAGTGTGGAGATGGGTTTCCTCTCGTTTTGTGTTCCGCCAAACGGGGAGGTGTGAGGCCGAGCCAAAACAACAAAATGCTCTATTAGAGCAACCAGCTGGAATTAATTGCAGCCACGGTGGGATTTTGAATTCGAAACTTTACGCTGAGCGGTCTCGTGCTCCAGGCGGGCAGGCTCGCTTTCTCTCGGTCTTCCTTATTGGAGCATGTAAGGGTGCTGCAAATCAAGAGAAGCAAAACACACCGGCTTTTCAACTTACTGTTTAATATCTGCTCTTTAAAAGACAAGTGAGGCGAAGGGCTATCAGACTAATAAGCTTAACTGAGTGGTGAAGAGGTCAAATGTGGTAGAAGGCAGTGGGCTCTCCCACCAGAGCTCTGATACTCCTGCTATGGTCCCAAAGCCCAAGTGCTTCTTCAGAGACAAACAGGACTTGATGGCAGAGGTGTGGGTGACATAAAGGGGAGACCAGAAGGTTTCATTCTTCTCCGAGTCAGGTTAACTCTACCTTTATTTGGTGTGTGTCTACTGTTTAAGGAAGTTACTATGTCTTTCGTGGCTGAGCCATCTCCTGCAGTCCATAATGGGTCCTTCAGAAGTTCTCTTCTGGTGTCCTGGTGCTTGCTGCATGAACACGTGTAGGGTAACATTCTGAAGAGGACCTGCAGAAAGAGAAATGGGAAGCTGTAGGGGAGGGGGAAGGAACACACAAACCTGAAAGAGCACTGACTCAGTGGCTCCAGTGAATGATCCCCTCAAGCCAAAGGCCTGTGCTTTGCACACATCATTTGGACTGTAAACACCAGCACGGCCTGTCTTTGGTGACCCATAAATCCTTGATAAATCTCCATGGAAACAACTAATCTTAGCTCATGCTTCTACATATAAAAGTGTGCTAAATAAAGTATTTTCTTTCCATTTGAAAGCCCAAACAGAGCACACACGCTGCTGACGTTGACTGTTGCTGTGTTTTGGCTCGACTGAGGAATACGACCTGACAGGTACCAGGCTCAGCACCTCTTAGCTTGGATACGCAGCTTATTGCGCTCAGCTTCTGTTATACGCTACTCACCACATTAAAGCTGTCGTGTTGAGGCGGCGGTGGAATCTCAGGACCCATGAAGGTGTTCTGGTCTCCACAGTACCTCAGCTCTTTGATCCATCTGCTAATTGAAATTGATCTGAGAAATTTGCAAGCGCTCTGTCCCTTGACAGCCAGGGTGAGGGTCCTCAGGCTTGCAGTAAGGTTTCTGAGATTCTGAAAGCAGTTTCCATGACTAGGGGGTAAAAACAGCAGGAACAGAATTGCTGCTTAGACTTAAGTCTGAATTAGTATCTACCTTTGCCCACTGAGAGAGAAGTACAGGTGGTGATGACATCCCGTTTCCTGGGAAAAGAGGAAATTGATCCCAAATGCAGAGAATACCCAAGATGACCTGGTCTCTCCTACTTTTCTTTCCCGTTTGAGAAAACTCCAAAACAAAATGTCTGCTCTCAAAGCCAGGGACAGTGGTTACTTATATATTTCTGTAATGTTGATTGTGAGCCCTGAAACGTCAGTAGAGATGAATCAGTTTGAAAGGATTCCAGGCCCGCTTCAGATCCACTCGCACTGATTAAGTGAAATGGTAGGAAGCACTCTATTAAAACACATAAACACACACTAGAGCTCTTAAGTGGTATGGAGCGTATGAGGAGAAGCACAGCGGTGCTGGTGGGGAATGCAGCACCCAGTGAACGGTCCTTTCTTGTGCCGGATGGTGAAGTGGGATAGATGCCAGATCCAAGCGGCTGTGATCGTCGAGAGTCGTCAGGAAGCTCGCGGACAGGTCTGTCATAAGCCCCCACCCTCCTCAATGATGCAGTGGTCTCTCGAATTTTAGAACTGCTCTGGGTGTTTATGTCAGTCTAAGCACTGTAGACAATGACAATAGATTGATGGAGCATGAAATTGTAGTGCTTTGGTTACATGCGCACACTTTATTGAATGGTAATGATTTGAGCGTAGACTATTCTACTGGGTAGAGATTAGCCCAGCTGCAAAGCTGTGCTTCAGCATGTGTCTGCATGCACACACCTTTTTTGTGTTATGTTCCCAACATGCCTTTAAATCTTTAGCACAACACAGGCCCATAACGACTTTTGCCTTGGTCAAGGACTCTTAAGGGGCTGCTTACATGAGTGAAAAGCCAGGAAATAAACCCAAGAGTAGCACTTAACCTGAATATTTTGCTGATCAACCAGCTGTCTACTACGTTACCTTAATATGATTAGATTCAAGGTCTGAGTACTGATTTTATGAAATTTCAGTATGTGCAAAAAAGTTAATTTCTGTGTTCTGTGATTGCTTTTCTTGCATTTTACACTAAAGGCTGGTATTATGAGTGCTGTGCCAAAAGCTAGTATGCCACTGATGAATATTGGCATGATTCAGTCAAGGGTTTGGAATAATTCTCAAGGCCTCAGTGTCAGCTTGTTTTAGTTCACCCTCTTCTCTAAATTGTTTAATTACAGTTACTATTCAGAGAGATGGTTACCCCACCTGATGTTTCCACTGAGTAAATCAAGAAGTAATTGACTGACTTGTATATGTTTTTGGTAACTGACCTCAGCTGCTTGCAAATGTTAATTGATCATGTTCATTGCAGCTGTCAATAATTTTTTTCAGGGTTTTTCTTTTTTAAAAGCAGTACTCTGCTTTCATCAAACAGACTATGATGTATACACTATTTATAGTAAACAATATTAAGAACCTAATGTTTCTAGTTTGATATTTTGCAAACGAGTGGTGGAGTGACGTTTTAACCATTGGATGAGGTTACCTAATCATTTCTCATTGGATTAAACCAGGAATTAAAGTAGCCAATAGGACATGGATTAAAGCAGTCACATGGACATCCTAGCTATGTTGGCTTTTGAGCCTCATTAGCAGAAACCAGTTAGTAGAGAGGGTGAATGGTGTTTTGGGCTGTTTGGGAAGCAAAGCTGGCATCATGTTCCTGTTTTTCATTTTGAGTTTCTCCCTTTGCTCTTAGTCCTCTCACCTTGTTATCTGTCAACTGGTAGATTGGCGTCACAAAGATCGTCTGATGTAACCTAGGTAATGCAGCTAATGGTCGTTTATCCCCTCCGAATTACAAAAACGTTGATTAGTTTGGTGACTTGACTTGCATGCCTGTTCTCGTTTATAATGTGTAATTGTTCTGATCTTTGAATATTTGTTGTAAATATTTGTTTAATGGTAATGGACATGTTTTAGCATACTACGGTTTCTGTTTTGGGTAATGGATCACTTTGACCTATAAAGATTCATAATCCTTTCCCTTTAATGCTTCACTGAGAAATATATACTGGTGCAAACACCAGACCTTGGAGAAAGATTGTCCATTGTGTAAAGTGTTTAGCTAATGGCGGGAATTTGGATTTCAAAGGCCTTGATTAATGAAGCCCTTTGCTGGGGCATGACCGTTGCAAACCGTTGTACTTTTTTAGAGCCTGGGTCAACGGTCATAAAATTAAGTGTGTGATTGGAGGTGTACATGCAGACTCGGACAGATATTGGCTTGCAGGGCAGGAGTGGGAGAAACTCGACATTGTTGTAATTATTGACATAGAAGCAGGCATTAACCTTTTAGGGGCTGCTCGACTCAAATAGTTCAGTGCTGTTTCTGCACAAAATTTTTATGTAGCTGCACTCAGAAATTGAGCAATATGAGCCTTTTAAACTCAAGTATGGTTATTATGTTGATAACCAAATGGTTTAGCCAACTTCCTCTTGGTTGCTTTCGAGCCTCGAGTTAAACCAGGCCGTGAATGTGTAATCCTGGCTACAAAGGGTTTAAAATTCTTGATTAACTCATAATAAGCCAGAGTCATATATGTAAGACTTAGGTTGTACACCAATTAGGCCATAAGCAGTGTAGTTCAGCAAGGGTGGCAACAGGGGGTGCAGTTCTGATGCAAACGTCCATTTCCGCAAACTGTTCCACAAGCTTGAGCTCCAGCCCCTCGTACTTCTACAGGGAGCTGTTGCAGAGGCGATGAGCGTTGAAGGCCGTCCTGGTCACATTTCGGCCACATCCCTATCCCTGAAAAAGAAGAGGTGTGGTCACGTTATCGCACTTACCGGCTTTATTGCTCACGGACTCATCGTGATGGGGGTCATAAAAGCTTCGAAATATTCCGACGGTAAATTGGGAGCTGCTGCATGCCCATTCTGTGACTCATGGTGTCTGATTGATCGGTGTTGCTTCACACCATCAGTTTTTGGGAGGCATCTTTTAATCTGGCAACTCTGGTGTCCTTGCATGGCTCATATAAATTCTTGTTAAGCTGGGTATCTGTCTGTTGGTGTTAATATGTTTACTCCTTGGACAACATATTGCTTTTTCTTCAGTGCTGGCCTTTGAAACCTGATACATCAAGATTTAAATGAGAAACCATAGAGACAGAGGCAGCTATGACATCATGATGACTTATGGCTTATTAGTATCATAAAACATTAAACAAATCACTTTATAATCACAATGCAATTTTTTTTTTTTTAAATAGCTAGGGCATAGGACAAAATTTGGTTTTTGGGTTTGTTTTGTTCACTCTTCTGTAAACGTAAATGCCTGAAGGCGCTGTAAAAAAAGAAACCACACCTTTGTAAGTGTCACATATCGATTCTCTGTCTGATACAGTCTGATAAACACTGTTGTCAAGTACAACGTTGTACTGTACACTTATAAATAACTGACTGCATCGTCTTGTGTTCATCTGTGATCACAGCTCCTCAGAGTAAAATTTCATCATAATGTGTGCCGTCCAGATAAAAGAAACTGACATAAGTTTCATTTTTTAATAATTTTTTTTAAAGTAACCCTTACAAATTTGTAGAAGTGGAACTTAGTACTCCAGATGAACCTTAATTTTATGCTACAGTAAGTGCAAATTAGTTTCACAAAAATTATTTTTAATCACACCCTGGTGAGTTAATTTGGCATGCAATATATTTTTTCTGTTAGCCCTGAAAGCAGCTAGGCTCTTCTGTGTTTATGTGCATCTTCGAATTTGTCCGTTATATTTACGACCTGTGCTCGTCACGTTTCTTTCCACATCCGTTCTAACGCAGGCATTTCGCCTCTGCTGATGCCTATAAATTATCTTTGGTAACATGTTGATATTTCGTCATGGCAACAGCATTCTGGAATAGAACCCCCAACTGTTTCTCCAGCCTATCAGACCCACAGCTGCAGCTCCCCACGCCCCCCCCCCAACCCAAAGCTGTGAAATTATGGAGAACTCCTTTCTCCCATGCATTGCAAAGAAATTCCCAAAGAAGCCTGTAGGACTGGAGTTCTGTATCTATTTAAATAACATTGGAGAAATTATGTACGTTTTCTGCATTGGTGCCCAGAATAACCTGCTTTTTCTGCATATACAGCCCACGGTGGGCTAAGATAGTGTTTTTGATCTAGTGTATATATATTTGCATGTTGATGGTCTGTATCCACCCTGGCTAAGTGAAGTGTAAGCGTGTTGAATGGATGCTGTGTGTAACGTTTGACAAATGAGCTGCATTGCAATCACATGGCTACTACACAGTAATCACCGATCGTCAGCCATTCATATGCACGGAAAAACACCAAAAAGCATACCAATAATCCGGGGATAATTCAATGCATTGTGACAAGCAATCATAAGGATAACAATAAAGTATAGTAATTGGAATTGGCTAAATTTGCATGATGAAAATTGTGGAAAAAATTGAGAAATAAAATAGTGGCGTGTAAAACTGATTTGTGCAGAAACTGTGGCTTAAATCCCATTTCTGTCCTCATGTAATGGATGGCTATTATCGTACCATTAGGACTTTCACAAACTGTGCTGAGTCCTCATAAAAGCAAAATGTATATCTGCGACCAAAAGGAAAAATGTGGCTGTTATCCTAACTATAGTGGGGCGTACACACACACTTTATCATGTAAGCGTATGAGTGGGCTATATTAATTTAAATTTCATTTCACGTTCTGTATTCATATTGGGACGCGCCCTAGGCTGCTGCTGAGCAGACTTGAGCTCGCAGTGACAGCTGCAGATGCGTAGCACTGATGAAAATGGAACTGGAAGGGCTGCGTCGCAGACACTGAAGACAGGGCCCGTCCTCTGCTGTTAACTGCGCAGCTGTCAGGGAGGAGTGCGTCTCTCCGCTGAGGTTAGCCTCAGTTCTTGTATTTCGAGTGAACTGACGTTCTCAACTGTTGCCCCCTACGGCCGGAAGGTTCCGTTGGTCGTGAAGCTTTGCTTCGTGTCATTTAGCACTTTTTGAGAAATGGTTCTTCGACATTCATTGGACATTTTGGTCTCGTGGTAAGCTGAATCCAACCTCAGAATGTGTCTTATTGGACCAACCCAAATGCCCTCCCATGACCAATAGTCATTGGGGTGACATAATGCATCTGTGATGGCTCTCCTCAATGCTTTTGAAGGTCTTCCCATACTTCTTAATCACGCTATGGCTTTCTCATTGCATTCTTTATATTCATGTGACAGTTAGGTGTCAGATTTCATCAGTGTTAAAATGCTACCTGGTAACAACCTATTATTTCCTGGAAGTCTTTGTTTATATCAATATATGCGCAGCTGAGCAATGACAGTATTTTACTGGATCATTACATTTTGGTGGTTTATTTGCAGGCACACGTATGGTAATGATCTTAGTGTCAAAGATTCTCGCAGCAAACTGATGACTAGCCAAAGTGCATTTTCTGTGGGAAACGTTCATTATGAATAAATCATGGCAAGAAACAAAAATGCATGCTCTCTCACAATAATTATTAAGGCTACATAGCTTCCCAGGAGAAAATAAACTAAGCATAACACACATTTAGCAGCAAATACAGCAACCTTGATGTTGTTAAGTGTCACGCAAATGTGTTAGGACTGTCGCATAAAAAGCACAAACTGTGATCTAAATGTGCTGTGTTGTTTGTATGCACTGTGCTGTTATGGTTAATTTGATTATATCTTGACTGATTGTTGCTCGTTTGGGTGAGAAGGTGGCAGGGGGGAGTCAGGTGACCGAGATAGCGAACCTACATTTGTGCGTTTGTAAAGTTAATAGATTTCTGTGCGCTCCGTAACCCTGTCCTTAAACAGCCACGCCCGTTATTAAGAGGAAAATCTCTAGACCCTGACCCCTTCACCTCCAGCAGTCAGCAGGAAGAAGCTGAGATGTCACTACATTCACTCCATTATAGGTATTACTATTTAAAAATGTATGGTATTATTCTGCACTGGTAATTGTTCCCCATAGCCTTAGGAGTTACAGTGTCCTGGCATTAACAGGGGAAAGACTGAATTAATTCTTTTGTATAAAGGCTGATGGGGGGGGTCACTTATGCAAACAACGATTATGTTGTTGTATTACAGTTCTTCTAATGCTGACTGTCACATGACCCATTGTTGACATTGTGTGAGTGAACGAAAAGGAAATGCTGCCTGATGCAAAAGAAGAAATGTTACAAATATTCTGGAATTGACTATCAATCACATAAATGGACTGCATTTATGACCGTTAGTTTAAATGGCTCATAACAGTCTAGTTATTTGCTTCATAACTTGCATAGTCCTGTCATATCTGGTCCAGAAAATATGTCTCCATCTGATCTTTGAAAGGTACTAATCTCCCCACGTGTCACTGTACAACCACTTGAGTTATCTTCTTCTTTGTCTCTCTTAAAACAATTTAAAAACCGAGACAGGAGTGCTGACAAGAATGGACATTTCAATTACAGCTAGCTGAAAATTACGTATAATTGCTCTAAAATGCAACAGAGTTCAGGGATATTCTAGCTGCTAATTGTCTTTTAACGGTGGTCAAAGTCATCGTGTGCCTCGAGGCCGTGCCCTGTGCAGCTGGATCCTGTAGGATCCCACCGTCAGGCTTAGCAAACGAGTGAACGCGTGGCAGAAACGGTTCCTGTTCCACAAAACATGTTTGTCAGTTAGTGGAATGGCTTAAGATGAAAGAGTAGGATTACCTTCTTCTCAAGTGCTTGGGGAAAATTGTATGGATTACCTGAAGCTTTTAGCCTTGCCTGCACAGCCTGAGACAAAGCATTTTACGCAAACTAGCCAATGAATTCCTTTGCCACTTTGTAATGCCCTAAACATTAAACCCGTACATAAAATGTCCTAATCACCATTATCTAGCAGCCTGTTAAGTAGTAAAACTGACACTGGCCTTGCATATCAGTGATAAACACGGTGTAGTCTTACAAAATTAAAAAAACCATGGATTAAATTTATGGACAGCTAAAGCTTAGGCCTGTTCTGGCACCCAGGCCACTTTGGACGCAGGCAGGATGAAGATGGATGAAGTTTATCAGAAGATCCCGAGGAGCTGCACAGCTCATTGGGAGAAGTCAACAGAAGTCCTGCGGGCACAAGGCAAGGCCCGAGGAAAACTGCCAACCCGAGCTGGCACCTTCCACTGCCCCTCCACTTCCTCAGGGACATCACGCATATGTTCCTCGGAGCAGAAGATGCAGCTCATGTTGAACTGCGACAGGAGAAGGAAACCATCTGTTAGTGGATCTGGGGGTCAGCGCCTCTCCATCTCGCGTGGAGGAGCCACGCCACTTGCAGCGGGTGTTACTGAAAGCCCGATTGTCATTGCCAGCACGTTTCAAAAGGCAGAAAAGCTATGTTTACCCTTTTAAACCTTTCCTCAGATTCTGCCCATTTGAGGGCCTGAAACAGTCTGGTAGCTGTTTGCTCGGGTATCATCCAAGTCTTACACCCACTTGTATACCTGAAACGGGGAAATACTGCCATGTGCTTGAAGAACAGTACTCTTGAATTTCTAGACAGAATATACAGCCGTGTATTGACAAAAGAGAGTCAACATTTAGGCCTCATTAGACGGAAGCGTCTGTGTACGCAAGCACCCAACGTGTGCCGGACGCCGAGCCCCTTTATCCAAGCTGCGATGCCCCTGGATATTCAACAAGACTCTATAGGCCATCCGGGAAGGATGGGGTACTTCTCGTCAAACCGCAATGACACCTCCTACTTTCCCAAACACACTGTCTGGCATGGGGAAGCAAAAAAGGAAGCTAAGGATCTCATTGAGCTGTGAGGAAGCCTCCCCTTTGAGATTAGACACGGCAAGCACTGGAGAGTCAGCTCAAACCAACCCCCGCCTCATGCTTTATTGTTAGTGTGTGCAGAAGCATAACTGACAACAATGGCACTAGCATCTTTGCAATTTATGAGGACTCCATGCACAATTTAGTAATTGCTTGTGCTCATTGAAGCCAGATTTACAGACTGTCCATGTTCTCAGCACATTCACTATGTAGCAATTGGGTATTATTACTATTCAGTACTGGTTCTGAGCAAGCCCATGGTCAGTGGACCTACTTTCCTGATAGCTAAATGTGAACCCCACAAGCTGTGCTTTGCTCACAGCCCAGGACACAAGCACTGGGGAATCACATTGTTTGATAGCTGTTTATTTAGCTACTTAATCCGACACCATCAAGTCACAGTTCCGTTTCTTCTGAGAGGCTGTGGTACATAGTGCGCCATCTGAAGACTCCGAATGCAAAGTCCCAACTCTGTAATATGTAATAACGTTACATAAGCTGCCATGCTCTCCTGCAGCCTCTCGAACAGCCAGCCTGCTGGAGATCTGAGACGGGAAATGGGTCACATGATCCCTCTGTGAACTTGAAGGCTGTCCCTCGTGAACTAGAAAAGCAGCAACAGTGTATATCAGCTTCACGTGTTTTTATGGAATAATCATATGTTAAGATTAACATGACCTTGACATGGTGTTGTGACTTATATTTCCCTTGTTGCTTAAAATATCTTTATATCAGATTTGTAAAAAAAAAGAAAACAAAAAAAAAAACCCAGATATACGTAATGAATAACGAGACTTAAAGAATAATCATAGTTGAAGGTCCTGTGCGTCACAAATCTAATTTATCAGTTTGGTATGATTTCACAGTTTAAGCAGAACTTGTCACATTAGGTGATGCCAACAGTGATGTAAGAGCAATGATTTCCCAAGCATGGTTTAAGACAGCATGAGTTTCAAGCCATGTGTTTTTGCTTCATGTTTTCTTCTGTTTTTACCAGAACTCAGCAAAACATGAAATTATGATTAGAAATTATAAATCTTCATAATGATAAAATTAAAATGGCTGTGAGAAAGCAAAAGATGTAGGAAAGTTTTCAGGGTACAGTTCCATACATATCGACCCAGTCGCTAGAGCTGCTGCCTTCTCATACCCCTTGAGTGACACCACCTTCACAGTCATTCAGAAATTCGAACATTTAGTATAATGAAAAGGGGAAAAAAAAAAAAAAACTCACACAGGAATTTAGCAGAGGTAAATGTGTGTGTTGTAGTAAGAGAAGGAGGCTTGGTAATTCAAACATCACTGTGTAACATGATGCTGCACATCTCGTATTTGTACGTTGTGAGGGAGCTGAGTGTTTCAGCGTCAAGAAGCGTAAGGATGGTGTGACTCGTGCTGTAAGAAGTGTCCCACAATGCTTTCCCCAGCCTGGAATGCCCTGGTGACCTACCTTTTCAGTGTCAGACACTCATCTTCATCTGCAGCACCCCCTGTTGGAAGGGCAAGTTCCTGCCTGATTGCTATTCACGTAAGTGGCTCGCTGGCTTGAAACTTGTAAAATTTACAACTTGTCATTATTCATGCGTGGAGGAGTGACATTGGGAGGGAAACCAACGCCAGGAATCCACAATTAAAACGGGCTTATCTGTCTACAAAGCCCAAGCACAGCTCAAGGCACTGTGGCGTTTATGTATCAGAGGGAAATTACACAAGTCAATATCTTGTTATCGGTGAAGACACTAGATGCACTTTGTTATTCAGTACACGGCTGGTTTAATCACAGATCATTGACTTTCATATTTGAGAGCCTGTTTTCACATTATCTCTCGGTACAGTTTTGTGGGTTCATTCCAACGGACTCTTGCGGTTTGTCGTATCACAAGAAGCACACGTGGCGACAGGCATGAGATGGCTATGATTATAAGTCATGCGAAAACAGCAATTTTCCCTGCGAAAGAAAGAACGGACCTGGCAGGATGGAGCCGAGTGAGCTATCGTTTTCATTCCCCTTCTATTGGGCTGGAACGGCTGAGGAATGACACAGGATCTCAAGGCTGTAGCATGATCCTTCCTTTCAGCAGTAAGTTATTGCGAGGGTTCCACAATATGTTTCACTTAAAGTTATCTACATGACATTTGCGTTCAGTTTTTTGTCAACAGGAGATGCTGATTGGTTGGAAAGCTCCTAGACTCTTTTTCTTCGCTGCTTTGGGCTCTTTCTGAAATAGCGGAGTGACTAACTAGGGAAAGGAACACCTGCTCCTTTTGGAAAAGAACCATTTAGCAGATATTTCTGCATTTCTTTTTGTGAGTTGGTTTAAAATTTATTTCTTCTCAGGAAGGATGGGTCATTAACACAAAACGCCATGTGCAACTGACACACTGTTAAGTGACAGTTACCTAGCAAGCTGTTGCATTGTTATGGTCTGTGGTGGTCCAGGTTTTTTCTCGTCCTCCCCCACTGCCCAAGACTACTCAGGAGTGTTGGTGTCTTCACATTGGGATGATGTGAGCATCCAGTGATTGCACTCTTTCTCCTGTCCCCCCGGGACTGTCTCCATGATTGTATTCTGGATGTTGTTTCTGTCCTGTGTAAGATGGTGAGCAGAAATCCGTGACGGGTTCTTCCCTATTTCTCTCACGTCATGCATCTTTCGACTGATTAAGTTGAACATTTGTTCATCTCGCAATCCTGGATTAATAAATAAGTGTGAGGTGGGAGCAGACAAATGGATAAAGTCCCCAGTGACTGAGCCCATGGGTCAGTGTTGCTTGTCCAAGTAATGAGGAACCACGTAGGTGATGACACACCAACTATACCAAGTGCAGAGGCAGTCATTACACAGAAGATTAATGCAGATTTCAGATTTTTAACCAGGTAAACATTCATACATTGATTTCAACTTTTATGTCCTTCTTATTGTTATGACCTTGTTGGTACAGGTGAGTCTAGCCTACAGCGAACTACATTTTGAAGTATTCCCTCCGTCACATTTGTCTGTGGCAGTCATAGGTAAAGGTCGCCTTCACCATTTTCCTCCGAATCTACAAACACATTTCTATAATGATCCCACACACTCCTACCACCATCATGACTGAGTGTAAACCTACGCCGTGTGCATTTGTGTGCAAGCGTGTGCGTATGTGGCGGTGGGTAGGCAGCTCATAAAAAGTAGGGATGGGACAGATGAGGCCTCAGAATCTGTGGGCGGTGGAAGAGTCCTGAATGACCAGTCAATGTTGGAGGTAAATGACGCTTCACAACTTGTGGTGGGTGGGAGTAATTAATGGTATTGCCAGGACTGATTGGTAGTTTGGGATAATCCCAGCCAACACAGGTTCTGAAGCCTCATTTGTCCTATCACTAATAAGAAGGCTCTTGTGTGAAATATATCCGAGGAGTTTGGAGGTGTGACCTTCATCCTCATCTAGCCAACACTTATCCTAGAGACGGTCACAGTAGCAGAATACCAAGCAGGTCAGGCCAGATGACTCTTTCCATGAGCACTCTGAGGATCATGACCTTCACCTGGAGCTGTGGTTTATGTGTCTTAATGATCCAAAGAGCTGTCGTCTGGGGCTTGACCTCCTGGGAAAGACTCCCTTGGCAAACAGGTCTGTGGAAAGCGAGACAAACTATAGTCCAGCAAAGACTCCCAATGAAATTACTAAAAGGTACAAGAGTACCCTTCCTGAAATAGGGTTAGAGGGATTTAGCCATGGAGCCAGACTTGGAGGAGGTGATCTCCAGCTAGTGCCTGGGGGCTGAGCCACCCACGTAACTTGACTGTGCTCAGCTTGGCCTGGAGCTGCTACGTGGACCCATCTCGTGGACTCACCACCCACAAGCTGAGAGGTGGTGGGGGGGGCAGGTGTACTGGGCACCAGGCAGGAACAGGAAGGAGCCAGACGGATGGATGTACTAACTCCTCAGAAGAAATGAGATGAATATATGCATGAATCCTCCTTGTACTGCGGTGTAGTTTCCTGCTCCTATTAGGAGTTAACTGATCTCTGTTTATTTCCAGTGACTGTGATTTTATGCATGCAAAGGAACGTGCAAGATTTAAATAATATTTAAGCAATACCTTATATTTGGTAAGTCCTATTAAAAAAAACACACATTCTTTACAGTGACTGACTACAAATGAGTCACACTTGAAAAACTAATTATAAACATAATCCCATTGTGTTAATGCTTGGAGGCCAAAATGCTGCACATAATGAATTGCATGTGCCAGTGAGTATTTTTAAGTTTCAGCTGGGCAGTAATTTCAATGTAGCAAAGCCTGTTTTGTAAGGAAAAAAAAAATGCACTCCATATTGAGCTCGATTACAAGGCCAGAAATGTACATAGAAAAAAGGCAGAGCTGCCTTATTCCAAACTCCTCATCCAGGCTCTGACCTGTAACATGGGAGGGGCAGCTTGCTGAAAAGGTGTTAGGTGACCAGGGTCCTTCGTGGTGGTTCATTCCACTTACCCCTTGCTTTCGTCAGACTTCATCAATTCATTTTCTATCCATTCTCACCTGCGTCAATCCTGCTTTGACTCCAGTGCTCATCCCAGTTCCCAGTCTGGTGTGTAACTCCCCGACCAGGTTCTGCTGAAAGTGCTTCTGTACCCGCAGAGTAATGATAACAAAATCTGCAAGTCCATCCCTGATAAACTCACTGCTTTCCTTGTCTCTCTCCCCTGTGGCTATCCTATTGCCCCTTTACTGACGTCGGTGTGAATCTGCCTTTTGTGATGGTGGTGTAAATCCAACATTTTTCTTATAAATAACCTGAAAGCATAATGAGCTATCATATTAATCATCATTAAAAGTTATGGACATCACATGTTCAAAAGCATCACATAATGCTTGCCTTGGGAATGGTGCTAGTGCTCCGTAATCAGCTGTAAATATGAGATTCTCTGCCTGTGATGATGAAGAAAAATAATTCTTTATTGGTAGGAGCATTTTGGCATCTCGCAACCCATATTTAGATCATCATTCTTCCATGTTGATTTCAAGGTCAGAACTACGAGAACACACAAAAACCCCAAGATAAGTTAAATCAAAATGAAAACCAATTAATAAAATACTCCATGAAAATCTGAGAATCACCAAAGGCCTTTACAGCCAGGCAAATAATATTAATTCAGGGCATAATTCTTTAAGATAGAAAGTTGGATCAATCTGAAATACCACTGGTGCCAGTTAAATATTGATACCGTAGAACTTTTTCCTTACTAGGTTGGTGACACCACATCAATACTACATGGATGAACCACAAGCAATAAGCTGTTTGAAGACTTTTTTGTCTTTCTTCATACGCCATTCGGTTAATTAGAAAGTACCACCATGCCAGCTCTAACAAGACAGCTGAGATGGCACGTTCTGAGTCATGCAAAGTTAAAACCCTGAAGACAACTTGGTTATTGTTTTTTAAGTTGTAATATAGAGTGATAATAATATATTTAGCAATATCAAAAAAAGCCCTACGTGTTATATGTATGTATGAGCACGCTTCCATTCTGAATTACAGCTAGAAAAGCAACAGCCATGTAAAACAGATTCTTGATTTTGTGTTTATATTGAAAGATATACATACTCATGTAGTAAAACTGCACAACATTAATGCCGATAAAAGCAGCCTGCACATACGTAATATCAGAGATCAGTGACCACTTGGGCAAAAGAACCTAGTTTGAATGAACTGAAACGAACCTTAAAGAGGTTCCTGAACTATTCAATTGAAGGGAGTCTGGCCTCGCTCACGAAAAGGATTGGATGCTCTCCCATATACATCACGAGTAGGAAGCTGGAGAAGGTGGGCTCTTCAGAGATAAGATTGTGTCGGGGAAATTGCATTTAGGATTTCTTCAGGTTAAAGTTCGGGTTAGTGTTAGGCTTTGAGTTGGTTTATGAATTTTGGTTTTGATTTTTCTTTTCTATCAATTTGGTATTTTCAGAATTTCGTTTTGCAGCCCCTTTCTCTCTCTCCCGTGTTTTCTTAGAGAGGCAGTTAAGGAACTGAATTGTGTTTTTCCTTCTGCTTGTTTTATGTCATTGGCTGACTTCATTTGTCACTCAGCAGTGTTTTTTGTATTGTTTTGGCATTGACTTACCCTGAAGTCACTTGTTATTGTTGTTTGGTTATGTATTAAAATGCTGGAATGATGCATGAATGATAATTGAATGATGCCATTTGTCTGCAAGTATTAAGAATATTGTGTGTCAGCTTGATATCGCAGAGTGGAAACGGATCGGCTGCAAGTGTGTGGCATTAATGAGGAGGCGTGTATCCAAGTGCAAGTGGGTCTGCATAAATTACGGTCATCACCCATGCATTTATCTCCACTACTGCTGTCCGAACTCCGCAATTACCTCTACATCTGGAGGAGCACGCGATCTGAATATTGATAGTCACCCAGTTAGGCGGCATTTAATGCGACCAACAATGACCATGTGTGTCTTTTTTTTTTGTTTTGTTTTGTTTTTGAAAGGTTAAAAAAAAATGACCAACTGGAAATTCAGTGGAAGTTGAGCAGCATTAAATCGAAGTGTAACATCTTCAGAAAGGAATCTTTTCTTTAATCAAACAGTGCGTTTGATTTAAAGTAAGCCTGCTTGTCAATTCATCCTTTCGTGGGACCTTTTTCATTTCCCATGTTTGCTTTTTCTCTCATTTTAATTTAGATTTAATTAATTTAAGGCTCTGATAATGTATCACATTAAAATATGAATAATTTCAGCTGTTTCCGTAGGCGTGCTGTTTTTGTTTTATTATGAGTTGCACAGAATTCCAGATGTTTATAGACGATTGCAGCATTTTAGACGGTCAGTTTGCATATATAATCAGCATGTTTCAGTTAGGATGGTTATGATAAAGAAATGTAAGACCTTTGATCCACAAGCAATAGAATGCTGGAAACCAGGGAGAAACTTTCATATGCGTATAAGAAAACGAACGTTTAACAAACATCATAAGTGTGTATTTAAAATGCCAGAAAACAAAGAATAAGGGCAGAAATAAGGTAGAATTGTTTTGGAACTGTTCAGTTCAATCTATTTCAATCTAATTTATATAGCACCTTTCATAAGGAGTATTTTCACAAAGTGCATTACATAGTCCTGGGCCCAAGGAATTGTTCCTGCAAAGGATGTAGAATTTGCTGTACCTAGCAGTGTGTTTATTCTATTTACCTTTTCATCACTGGAAAATCGTCTGCCTTTTAGTAGGATAAAGTTTAGCTTGTCTACAGTACTGTGCAAAAGTCTTAGGGAGACAACGAAGACAATTTGTAAATCATATTCATGTTGGTGTAAAACTGACCTCATGTTGGCCAAATGTGTCACTTTACATATTTCAAAACA
>JAACJT020000062.1:863550-880296 GCA_009936485.2 Gymnarchus niloticus | reverse complement strand
ATATTCAGTTAGTGCCCAGATAAATGGCATTAAACATTTTCTCAGACTGCCTAAGACTTTTGCACAGTACTGTAGGTGCTGCTCAGGATAAAACACAGCTGCAATAATTTCTAATCATCTGACCTCCTGTGCGAGGCTGGAGAATGTCAACTGAGTTTCTATGGCGACCATCCACACCACGCCTTAATTTCCCCTAAGAGATTAATAAAGTCTGTTGATCAATAACAATAACAGTAGAAGCAATAGTAAAAATATTTTTATTGTTGTAATGTAACTTTGGTAATGCTTCTCTCAGGATAACTAAAGTTACTAAGCTGTTCCTTAATCACCACGCTGTCTTCTGTCATATTTACACTTTGCTTGTAGTCATAAACACTTACGTGTACCCAACACAACCTGTGGAAAATTTGTTTGATGTACTAAGCTTCCTTTCGTACTGTTATTGCTCTGATCATACCCCCAAGTAGAATGTTGGCCAGTGAAAAAGTCATAATTCTTTGTCAAAGGGTAAATAAACTTTATTTCCCTTGACCATGAGTTGTATTAAGCCTTTCAACAACATAGTTGTAAAGACAACTCTTTTGAGTTGAGCCTTCCAGGTGAAAAAGGTTCCACCGCTGGCCACTGAAAGCTATAAGTTATAAATGATTTAACACTATAACAGATTAGTGACGTAATAAATAATCTGAAATAATAAATATGTGATGTTTTATTATGGCTGCCAAGTGAGTTTGCTGAGGCGATGGGAAAAGAGACAAAGATGTTTGCATAAATCTGTTAAACATGGTGGATAGGGTTAAAATTCGTTAAAAGCTGTGAAAGACCTGCAAACAGGTGATGTCTGCATCTGTGGATCCTTTGCCTAGCCCTTTTTTATTGTTTACACGATATACAGGTACGTCAAGTATTGCAGGCAGAGTGTCTGGGAGTGGATTCAGCTTGAGATTCCCATATAGTTAATGGCATAAAATATTAATAGTTATGTGACTAACAATAAGTACCAACAAGCTTCTAGCGGATGGGACATGAAGCTCGATAACCTAATTTCCTACCTTAATAACTTGGTTTCACGTCGATACATTACTGTCCCTTTGAGAGATGTTACTGTGAACAGCAGCACACCACTGATGATTCCAACCATTTTTATAACTTTTAGGCATTAAAAATTAAAGTAGCCCTGAGAAAATGCAGGCAAGCAAAATGTGTATTTATCTTTTTAAAACGGCCAAAGATCACGCCTAGTAAATACTACCGACAAGATACACAAGAAAACTGAACTGCAATAGCAGTCCAACGACGTGTGTGCATATGCTCGGTAAATCAAGGCAGGTCAGAGAGTACAGGCAGCGGTGACGGAGGGACGGCTGCCATCCTCCGGCTACCATAACTGGACAGGGCGAATGGAGATCTAAGTGTCCTTGGTGGGATTCATTCAGCATACCCCTGTCATCCTATTTAAAACATATAGAGCATTTTCGGTTCATTTTGGCTTTAAATGCCAATTTAAAACCCTGCACGTTTGTCATTTAATACAACAAATAATATCTGACTAAAGTATGCATTTTAATTACACACGGTAGATTCAGGTGACTGTGCTGCTCGCCAGTCCAAACACAGAACCACGGGACCAACAGGTGACCAGCAGGAAACTCCTGGGGAGTCATGTGTCTGAGCCACCTGACTCTGCAAGACTCCATCTGGAAAGTGCTTTGCTTCATGCTGGGCTGGGACTCCTCCTCAGCAGAGTATTTATGGAAAAGGGAGGGCCTCTGCTAACACTCATCTTTTTCTTTTCTATTAGCCTAATTAATCCCCTACTTCAGTCCACTAAAAAAAAAACAGATTGCTTGACGTTCATCTATGTAGCTCTGGACCCTTTTGTTGGAAGTCTGGGTTTGAAAGTGTAATACTAGAGTAGGTCAAAGAGCGTAATCCTGTTTAAAGGGTAAGAATCAAAGGCAGAAAGACCTCATATCTGAAATGGAACTGGATGGGTCTGCTTCTCCTCCGCTGGCGGCATCACGAGCGATCTGGCTATCATCTGACTTCTATTCCATCTGTTGTCGAGGAGACGCAGATTCATACGCTTTGCTGCAGCATCGCCTTTTTACTGTCTGAGGCTTTCCCACTCCAAGCACAGTCTACACCTCCTGACACACTCACCCCTCTCTCACACACACACGCACACACACACACACACACTACACCTCCTGACACACTCACCCCTCTCTCACACACACACTACACCTCCTGACACACTCACCCCTCTCACACACACACACACACACACACACTACACCTCCTGACACACTCACCCCTCTCTCTCACACACACACACACACACACACACACACACACACACACACACTACACCTCTTGACACACTCACCCCTCTCTCTCACACACACACACACACACACACACACACACACACACACACTACACCTCCTGACACCCACATCGCTCACACACAGTGCTCACCTTCCTGCCAATGTCCTCCCAGTAGCCCATTTGGTAATAAAGAGATTTCAGTAGACCCTGTGGGTACAGGTTTCCCCTGATCTGCTTATTTGCTTAACTGATGTTTTTATACAGTATGGCTCACAACTGAACCTGTTTATGGAGCTGCATAGTGCCGTTCTCAACACTCATACGACAAGAACCCTCCTGAGACTTAAGCCAGCGACTTTATCCTCCGTGATGTTCTGTAAACAAGGCATTAATTTTCCGAAACGTTACAGAAACTCTAAACAAGGGTGTTCTAGCTTGGTAAGTAGGGCGATATCTAATGATGCCATTATGTTTTAAGATAGTGGCTTCTGTGATGGGTGATGTGTAATAAATAGTGGCTAGGGACCGTACTCGACTGGCATCGTGGCCACGTCTGACCCACTTCTCCACAGATTAAAAATAGTCTCTCTGTCAAGTGGATTACTGTCAGCTGTAGGCCGTGATCAAAGTCGGCGGAAAATGAGCGACGTGCTCATGAGGAAGAGGAAACAAGCGGCTTACGGCGCATCCTGCAGCGCATCTTGCGGCAGCGGGCCCAACTCGCTCAGTGGCTCCATTGCCATGGCGATGTGCAGGGACGCGCTCCCATAATCCCACCTGCCGTTCGATCACGCGTGCGCACTCACAAGTGTGTGTGTGACTATCAGTCACACCTTCCTCTGAGGGCTTTCATCTTGTGTTCTGGCAGTGGTGACAGATACAGCATTCAGCAATTTCTCATAACTGACTCTTATTCATTATCGGCCTATTGGGGGTCCTTTGGGGACTGGCAGCACGGCGAGTGTTCCTTTGTGATCGTACCATGCTACACTCGCTTTGCATGAAATATTCAGTCCTCCACGTGGTTTGCAGCAGCGTTCCTGTTTCTTCATGAGGTATTTAAAGTTAGCCTCCACGTACATGTCGTGAATCAAATCAGGCGAATGCAGGCACAGGCTGGGGTCAAAACCTAAAAGCTTCCGGTGGTGTGCCAAGAGCCTTAACTGCATTCATGGACTACCTTCCGCAAAGAAGACCGCGCCTGGACATTACATACATTACTATTCAACCCCTGACTGCTAACATTTTTTTTCCCCATAAATTTAAATAAAGAACATTTGTTAAAGGATAATTATGTTGCTTATGCAACATTTATTATTTGTTCTAGCAGCTGATAAAGGGGTAAATGACTTGCTGAGGGGGAGGGATCTATTATATGATGATTCATGTGTAGTTGTTCAGGATGTGATTTCATAACCTGAAGTTTGTCAGTCCGAGTCCTAGGGTGGGCTTTGTTGTGGCCCCCTTCAGCAAGTTGGTTAACCTGATTTGCTCCAGTAAGCTGATTGACTTAGCAAGTCGACTTGGAGAATTGCATCAGCTAAGCATCTGAATATATATGACTCATCAGATGCCTGGAAGGAGGGTTTCAGGGCCTTCTACTCATTGCTTTTAAATTTCTCCAAGTCACGATGCCAGATGATCGATGAACTATGTAGTTAATCTTCAAATAATGCAACGAACATTTCTGCATCTGCAAAAAAGCAATGAGACTGATACCTGTACACTGGAAAACAGTAACTCCATCTGAAATTGTCTGTCATAATGATAAGGTACAGCATCCCAGTCCTTTCTTTAGTGGGTGGTAAGCAATCATCTCATTATCTCTTCTGAAGTTTCTCTCACTCTAAAGCAATCAATCAGACATGTTCACAGAGTAGAATTGTAAACAACTGCTTACTGTAATAGTTTCAGGCCCAGTAATGAAAAGATAATGCACTCAAATCTTCAGTCATGAAAGCTAAACAATTATGAAGACTGGTACACTGACACAACGAAAAACTGACTCTACTGAGTTGCGGTTTCTTCACCGTTCTGTGAAATTCCCATTCCCACAGGGGGGCAGAGCTTTATGGAGGGGCAAAGCGTGGGAGTACTGGGACCTGAGGCTGATGTGCATGAGGTCTGTGTAACCTTTACTAAGGCCAAACACATCAACAGTGCCATCCGGCTCCAGAAATATTGAAAGAGGTTGAGTATATTCTGTGGATTTGGAGTTTAAAACATGGAGACAGCTAAGGAAAATGGCTGACAGAGAGAGAGAGAGTTTTTAGGGGAAGATGGAGGTGGGAATGAGACAGATGCAAAGGAGTATGGGATATGAGGGAAAAACAAAGTACGAGGGATGAATGATGAAATCGGGAGCAAACAAAGAGGAGTTGCTGTTTAGGAAGGTCTATGTGGGGGGGCCGGGGGGAGTTTGGAGGCAGGCCCACAACAGATGAAGCTGGATTGGGCTGGGGGGCAGCATACTGAGGTGACAGGATGGAATTGGGGGGAGATGAAGGTTGCACGGCAGGGTGGCCGGTGTCCCATGAGTGACGATGACCGGTCGTGAAGTCCGACGGGCCACGAGGCAGTCAGAGCCCAAGTTGAAGCATGTAGGCATCCCGTCCAGAGACTGGAATGCAAGCATGGCGGGACGGCGGGACGCCGGGCACAGAGCTGACAGCGGTAATAGCCAATGCTGCACCCCTCCACCGAAATTGCCCCCCCATCCATCTGATCGGCACATTATCTCCAGCCAAGTGGTAGCCTTCGCGTGGCACTGTGGCCGACTCCCAAAAAGGCCTCAGTCCGGTGCTGTCAACAGAGGGACAGTGTGAGAGTGGGTCTTGGGCGAGATGCATGCGTGTTGACCTCATGACCTCTGGAGCTCAGGGCATTGGTAACATACACCAGCTGAGTGGGAACAGTGATGCGGGCAGCTGGGGAGGGGGGTGTGATGTTTGTCACTGAATAAAAAACACAACCTTAAAATGATTAATTCTGTGATTGCAATCAGATAAACGTATCAAATGTATTAATGACAAATATATATCAAATTGTTTAACATCTTATTGTTTTACCTTATAAATTTAAAAAAGAAATATCCAGGGTCACTGGGGACCTAGGACGTACCCCAGGCAACATAGGCAGTGGTACAACCTGAATGGGATGCCAGTCTTGTACAGGGCATGCACACACATGAACGCACACACACACGCTCTGCCAATTGGCCTAGTTGCACGTTCTTGGACTGGAGCAGGAAACCTATGCAACATGATGAGTTCATGCAAACTCCACGCACGCACGGTGTGGAGGTGGGATTCGAACCCCCAACCGTGAATACGTGAGGTAACAATGATACCATTCCAAGAAACCATGCTGCCCACTAAAATAAATATATGTTCTTGTTAATATAAAAGTAATATGCAAAACTGCACCAGTTAAGTCATACTGTGTTTCCGGTATCATACTAAGACTCCATTTGAAGGACAGCCTTAACAGTGTTGTTTTATAAATTTAGTGGATTACAGTTACGGTTGTGTTGGGGACTGGACAGCACAGGAGTGAGATGGTCTAGGAATAGCCTTCCATCATCACCTCTCAGCCAGTTCCATGATTAATAAAAGACACGAGTCATTTAGCAACCTTAAAATAACTGCAACAGGGAACATGACATAATATAAGAAAGAAGCTCAGGGCTGTGGAGCCTCTCCCAAACACCATGCTATGTCCTGATTGGTGCTCATCCAGAAAACTTGGTAACCAATGAGGGATCATGACACCAACCAATGGGGATGCTGGGAGCATATGCATGTGGTTTGCTCATTGGAGCGTTTCTGAAAGCCTGCCTTCCACTATGGAGGGGAGGAATTATTTCACACCCTAGGAAGAGGCCATAAAAGTTAACTTTCCATAATTACAGTAGCCCTGATGCTGTGTAACAGGATTTGGAGACAGACTCCAAGCCATAAGCAGAAAATTTTTCCTCACATTTTCCTGTGACAACTGCCTACATATCAGTCCACTTTTTTGGGGAAAAGTACAGATTCGTTTTTTGGGGATAAAGAACATATCTTTGAATTTCTCCACTTTTTTTTTTTGGCTTCTGTTCATAAGCAGACCTGAGCTGTGAACTCATGACTTTTAGAATGACTGCTAAAAACTGGTTTTACATATTTACATTCTTGGTAGGCTGACTAAACTGCTTCCCTGACTTGTAAACAACGTCCAGATTATTGTTTATTAAGTGAAAGTCTGTTTCAGTCAATAGTTAATTATCAGCTTTCACTAATGTTCCAGGAAAATGCTATACACTCAAAGGTAGGGATAAATAAGAACGAGCAGAACCCGGGTTTAGCAAGTCATGATCATTCACACTTTTCAAATTGTGAAATACTGCTACAGTTAAATGGCGTACCATATGAATTATTCACAGCACTATTCCCCCAAGTCGAGCAAAATATTTTTACGTATCAGCAATGCCAGTCATCCCTCTTGAAGATCTGCTTTAATAATGAATGGACCAGGTATTTCTGGCAAGGCTGTGTGAGGTGAAATTGAAGTGTAAGGTCATGTTCCTTAGTATAAGCATTGCAAATGAACTGTAGGGGGCGAAAGACCGACAAGCTGAGTGAAGATTCCAGCTTCATAATGTGATTAACCTAGCTGCTAATTCATCACGTACTATGAAATGCGATGAAGTTTTCAAACTTTTCACCTGTTCTAAATCCATCCATCCATCCATCCATCCATCCATCCATCCATCCATCCATCCATCCATCCATCTTTTAATCGCTTATCCCAGTCAGACATAGGGAGGCCTGGAGCTTAGGTTTTAAATCTAAAATCTCAAATAAGGCTGTTTTCCCTCTATCATTTCATAATTTGAGCAATACCATAAAACTAATTTAATGAACATTTGACATAAAGAAATCCTCTGAGCCAATACTGGATAAATTATTAGACAACGGATGGATAGATGGATGGATGGATGGATGGATGGAAAATCAAGTAAAATCTGATTTACTTTTTCAAAACTATTAACATGTATACACTGAAGTTCCTATACAATATTTTGACACTGCTTACTAATTACAATGTTATATGAGCATCAATATATGTAGCATACTCCTCACAAGAAATGGAAATAAGAATATAGAGTGTTTCAGAATTATTTTCTACCCGTATTCCCGTCTTTTGGGAAATTTGATGCAACCTTCTTTGACTGAACATGAATGTGACAACTTTGACATTTCCGATGTAAGACATTCAAAGACTAAGATGGAGCATTAGATAAATGCATGAAATCCCCTCAGGATAAACAAAACTGGAAATGTTTATGTAGCTCGTGTGTCTCAGTGGTTTAATCCTTGACTGCATCTTCTGTTATATTAGTTTCATGGAGGAATTTCACAAATATACGTTTGCAAATGTGCATCGACAAACCTTACGGCCCTCGTAAATGACAAATGTAATCCGGATGCTCATTTCTGCGCTAAACATTATCAGTATTGAGTGGAGTTACTGCGATAACCTCCAACCCGAACAGAATTTTAAGCTATTAAATTATTTTACATTATAAATATCCGGAGAATGTCCATTCACTGGTAGTTAATCATTAGACTGCCAACTTTTTTTCAGTGTTTTGGAGCTTTTAAGCCCAGTGTTTAATAGATTTCCACAGGCTAGGGCAAGCCCATTCATCAATGCCAATAAAGCACAGAGATTAGCAACTCCAACATGGAGACAGGGATTGCACTGGGGTGCTGGTTTCTTCTTAAAAGATCTTCCAGTAAGCCTGTGCTTTATGGTGCGTTGTGAAATTGATGAAAACCCCATTGTTCAGGACACCATCTTTGAGCTGTTGTTTCAGCAATGCAGAACCTCTCAGCAAATTCACTGTTAAAGTCCAAGATATGGCTGTTTAGTCAACTAATATTTACCTGTGTAGGTTTGCCAAACTCATGCTGGTCTATACTGGTGGTTTATATTACTGTGGAGAAAACTGAAGCATGCATTTCTACCTCTAAAAGACCTTTAATGTCAAGAACTTCAAATTGCACATTATAGAAATGACTACTTTTTACAAAAATAATGAAATATTTGAATATATCAGTGAGGCATTTGTCTTTTGGCAGAAAGTCATTTACTGTCAGACACATTTTAATGGAGTACAAAGTTAGTGCTGAAATCAGTCTTTGAGTGGCCGTGATATTCTGGCTGTCAGATGTGTCTGGTCTTAATACCTTCAGCAAGATGTTCTCCTTCTGCAGGACACTGACATCTATAAAGTAGGAAGCCTTTACCCCTTCATGGCTGGCCATTTGATTCAGAAAGTCACAAAGAGGGGGAGAAACTGGAAAAGTGGCAGCGTGATGCATCCCTTTAGACAAGGGAGGCTAAAGTTCACTGATCTCTCTCCCTAGCCGAAAGCCAATTGTGAAGCACTTGAATGACTCCTTGGTTCCTAAGTTAACTTCTCATGGTTCCACAACCTGGAACTGGTGGATTATGTTGATATTTCATCAGCAGTATGTTCATAATGTCTCCATTTTTTTTTCCCTCCATTTTCCAAACTCTGATATTTATTTAATTTAAAAGTTGTATTAACTTTCTAGTTTATTGGAAAGTTATGAATACAGCAGCACCTGAGTGTATATTGCAAGTACACCTGAGAATTTGATCCAGAATAATGGAAACAATCGACAAGCTGAGAGATGAACGGCTCCAATTAAACATGCAGCCATGATCTATTTATCACAAAGGACTTAGCAGGAGGGAATAGAATAGTTTCCTTTTGTCGGAGCCTCATACTCTGAGCTGCATACATGCAGGTTTTTTCTTTTTTTTAAACTTAAACCTTCTCGCAACTTGTCCTGGAAATGATGATGATTTGACAGTGAATTGATTCGAGTTTGTTTGGCTCAAAGTTTTGTTCAGATTCAGTCAGTGATTTGTTCACTTCCAACATACCCTTGGGTACTGGGAATTTGAATTAAACAATATTTGATGTTAACCAAATTAAATAAGGCATACTTACTGTTTCAAACATCTGTGCATCGTTACACCGGCGGGTGGTGAAAGGGTTTGGTGAACAAACCGAACGATGAATTGAGTGAACTGAAAGAAGTAAATGAACTGAACAAAATAAGTACAGAGACCATCAGCATTTCATTCACTTAAAAGGATTTTTAAGAACAAACAAATCTTTCATGAATGACATAGGTCTACACCTGCGCCTCTTTAAGTGGTCAGTTAGCCCACCCTGTTCCCTTCCTGCCTTTAGTCACTCCGGAAGGACCCATCCACCTTGGCAGGACACCTGGTTGGGGAACAGCAGGTGACGGCAAAGGGCTTGTCACCAGCACAGGTGTGAAGAGGTGACACGGCTCCCAGACCAAAAGGATTGTACAGAACTATTTCCAGATATGTGTCCTGATGTCTCGTCAATGAAGCTACACTAACAAATGGCTGTAGAGGTTAATGAAGGAGATGGAAAGCATTTTTATTTTAAAAAGTGCACAGTGCAGTACGTTGCTGAGGTGTATCTGTAATTCGTAACCAAACAATCAGTGATTCATCATTACAAATGACAGTGTGCATGTCCCCGAACATTTAAAAAAACATGCCGTTTTAAATAATAACCGTGTTTTGTTCTGCCCTGAAATAGCTGCTTGAGTGGTAGTCTTCATGACTCCATATCACAGAAGTGGTAGGTCAATCGGTTAAAATGACTTTACCACCCGGGTCGGTAGCCTAGAGTTCCCTCTGTTCACGGGTCAAGCGACATGTTAATCCTGCGTGAGAGAAAAATGGCTACTGTAGTGAAGAGAATTTAATACAAAACGGAAAGACGGAGACAGTTTTTAAAAGGGTTTCAGAACCAAAATCTTCGAGAGAAACAATACCGTCTGTGTTGTTCTGTGAGGCGACAGCACAGTTGTTTTGTCCTCAAACCTGAAGGTGGGCACCTTCGCGGTACAAAGACTTCCCACAGCAGTTTTGCTCCCTCAGGGTGTCGACTGACTGCAATCTCATTGAAAGGTTTCTTGGCTTTTGCGTCCCTACCATTTATCAACATTAGATTCCCAACTGGACTGCAAGTGAGGCATTTTCCCCAGAATGACTCTCATGAAGCCAGAATGCATTGCCTCATGGGGCATTGTCACTGGTGTGGTACATTATGATTTTGTGAATGGCTGATTGTTGGATTGAGAATCCTGGCTTTCTATCCGCTAGTGACTATTTTGTGCAACTTAGAAGTGAACTGAATTGTCAGACATTTAAACCGGTATTATTTTACTAATTAAACCTTGTAGTTTTGGGGGGTTTATGGTGAACTAGAGGCTTTTAGAATAACTTGTGAGTCGTCAAGAACATTTCATTAAATCTAGACGATTTGTTTTGTTTAGCCATTTAAGATTGCAGCTAAGCCACAGGTGATACCCCGCCTCCAATGGCATTAGGTAGCGAGGGAAATGAGACAGAGTGAGTAGTGACTGCGACCTTACAGCTGTTAACATGCTCAGTTTCTTCATCCACGGTCTACCGGTTATATAATGTCTTGATACTCTTTGGTTGCAGTCACAAGGTAGACTAACACATGCTGAGTAATGCAGATATGTACGTTGTGGATACGGCAGTAGACTGTTGCACACTACAGCAATCAATGCTCGAGTTAAGGAACCAGTCAAACCAGAAGAGGTGGTGTCTCAGTAACAGCAGACTCATTTATGCATTTTGAGTTCTGTCACACATGGACGGCGGTCCCTCACATGCGTCTCTGAGGAGTACCCGTACAGTGTCTTTGTGTAGCTAATTCTTCACCTCACACATGAGATGCATGCAGCGATTCTCTGTGTTTTTCTGACTTGAACATGCCATGGTTCATCCCAACAATAACGTTTACAGCCCACTTATGTAAGGTGTAAGTTATAAACATGGCTTTTACTCCTTTCTATGGGAGACAGCTTTCATTTAAGACATAAATTCTTTTCTGTTTAGGCCTTTATCAAAATAACACTAAACGCAAAGCAGCTTGCTCACAGCATCCACACGTTGTCTGTTCTGCTCACTGTAATTGAACGCTATCTAAGGTTTCTACAAGACAAATTGGTGGTACCTTTTACACAGAAAACTAAAGCCAATTATGTTTTAATTTCTGAACGGTGCTTGGAAATTCGTCTTTCTTGCAGTTAAAGCACAACCTGCAGGAGCATGGCCACCTGCAAGTGAAGACAAAATGTCGTGACGATCTGAAGCGTATAGCAGCTTAAGTGATCCTATGTTGTCAAGTGCTGTAGGGTGGTTACTGTTGTATGAAATCTGATCTTCGTGATATGATAAAAACTTTAGAAAAAGCAGTGCTTCTGTAGGAGCTGAATGGAACGGAAGTTTGACTGGTGATTGAAGCCCTTAAATTGACATTGCAGCCTTGGGCCCTGCCAATAAAGTTCTGTATGAACTTCTCAATATTTCATGCATTGTGGTTCTCCTTATGCATCGTTACATGTGAATTATGGTAACATTTCGAGCTAATATTTTAATTGCTTCTCTCAAACAGAGGGCAAGCCAAATTGCTTTGATACTCCAGAGGATTAACTCTTAATGAAATATTCTACCCTCTCTTTATTTGATAGGTGCCTGCCCACAAGTTGTCTATGAGATTATAGTTGGCAATAATTTGCTGTTTAGCAAGAATCTAACGTAATTGTTAACAGTCCCTTTAACAAAGTGTGTGAGCCGACAGTTGCTGGGTAACTGCTAATGTATTAATTGGACTTTGGACTGAAACATTGTATGTTTAATTGCTATGCAGCATGCTGCCATTTCATTTTGACAACTCTTGTCAAATACTGGCTTGAGTAAATAACTATTTTAAACTTTATCATGTTGTTAAGGTTTCCATCTATGAGGCTGGGGACTGGGGATGAATGAGAAATATACAGATCCTGAAAGTCTGGAGTTTGGGCATTTAATTTGTTTACTGCTACATGTCAGTGATGGAGGCATAAATAAATAAATCATATGAATAGCAGGCAGTGTGCAAACTCAATGTTTATGCTGTACGTAATTAATATAGGCTAGACAAACTTATTCCACAATGTCAGACCATATTTCCACTCAATTTAAAGTGCAGATGGCTGCAACAGCGCCTTAAAATGGCTAATAAAACAGCCCCAGTGGAGGTCCGAGTTAATACTTCAACATAAAAAAAAAAAAATCACCTTTCCTCCGCATGTGGAGACCCTTTCTATTCCCAGAAGTCCCCGCTGTTTATTTTAATCTCAGGGCTTCTCCATCTTCAAAGAGTGTTGTGATTATCCTATTAATACAGGCGAGATGCGGCCGATAGCGTCAAATCTTTTCCCGCCTGTCACCGCCGCTGCGTGGACTCGTTCGTATGCTCCTGCGGTAAGGAGCTTAGCCGAAATACAAGGCTGTACTCTTCTCCTCCCAGAGGACTCTTCAAGAATTAGACAGGGAGAGTAGAACCACAAGCCTAGCTCCTGTTCCTTCCCCCGTTATTGACGGCGGGTGCAGTCATTGTTTAAAAGCATAATTATACAGAAAGAGTATAGCAGAAATGGCTAGCCTTTTAATTTGAGTGTAGACTAAGCTATAATTAACAAGCTGAGTGCCTCATTTCTTTGCTCCTCTGTGATTTCAAGTGGTCCTTTATATAGGTAACTTAATATAACTTCTCCATAGTTACAGTAGGATGGTAATGTATACTTTACAAATCTTGTATTCAGAGAACCTTTGCTGTGCTCTGTAAATGAAAAAAAAAAAGTTTATTGCCTAATGTTGATTATGTTAAATCATATTTTTATCCATTGACTCATAATTAAAGAGGCCCAGGACTGCTAATTATAGGAATGTAATGCCCTTCTGTACTTGTGTATGCTTTGGGCAATCAGCAGAGACAAATATGTGGAATTGTCTGAATGTTTATGATGGGTTAAGGAAGTATGCAATCATTTGTTTATTTAGTCGAACATTTGATTCACACCAACACGATGTGAATTGTGTGTTTTTCTCAGCACTCGTGGTTAGTTTTTCAGATGTTATATACTACTCTCCAGTGGTCGGAGGACTAAATTACAACCGTATTACACATGACTTGGGAAAGGATGTTAATTGTTTTGTACAGCAATTTTGCTATAGTCTGCAGTTTTTATGAGATGAACACAGAAAAAATGAAATAACACAATAATAATTTAAACAGTCCATGTGTTTTGACAAGATGATTTTTTCTAATATGCATTAGCCCCATCACACAAACACAATATTGTTTACTGCAAGAAAGCTTATGTCGGTCAAATATGGATTTGAAACAAATTATTTAATCATTGCAGTATTTGTTGAAGTTGTGCTTGGCAAAGAATGCATTAGAATTTGAAAGCCTGTGTTTATTAAAACGAATGTGCTAATATGACTCATAACGGGTTTTCTCTTCCTTACTGTATGACTAATCGAATGGCATTTTGTGCTGATGTTGGCTGGAACTGCAACCTTAGGAATTCATTGCTGATTCTAGAATTACTTTTGTGGGACTGCATATACAGCATTCGAGGCAGCGTGCACAATATATGTGTAGTCTTATGTGAGTGCATCGTGTGCATAGCAACATTAAGAAATGACTTGTCCAACTTTCCTTTCAATAGCTGATCTTGGGCCAGTGTTGAATTTTACAGCTCAGGTCGCAAAACCATCAGCAGCCACATATTATGTAAAATATGTTTTTACGCTCACTGTAGTATATTCCATGACATTAACTGCGTTCTCATTATTATACAGTAATGTACATTATTAGTTGCAGTCATTTAAGCGACTCTCACATTGCCCGAGATCTTAAAGACTCTTTTCATTTCAAACGTTTTAATGAGAAGACATAAAAAAATGTTTCCCAGAACTGTTCTTTGGCCTTTTTTCATCTTTATTCTATACGTTTGAAAATATCTGTAATTTAGTTCCTCATGTTTACGCCTAGTACCACCATACGACTGAATACATTTTTCTACTATTAGAAGCCAACGGAGTGCTCATTTCCTGTTGCTTTTGCTGAGCTGGGTTGTAGGAGTCATGCAAAATACCTAGGAGTTTAACAAAAACAATAGTAGTTTGACAAGAGTTAAGCTTCTTCAACTGTTGTTGACTTATGAGGTTGTGATTATATTATTTTATATATATGCCACTTTGTAGATGGCATCAGTGCTCGTAAAGGCATCACTCTAGCCATATAACATATCATTGACAGGACTTTGCCGTGTTAGCTGACTTCAGTTAAAATGGAAAGTGCTTATTGGAATACATACCATGTAACTCGTAGATCATTGGATACACAGAAAGGCCCACATGACTGTTCTCTTGCAGTCAGGAGCCCAGCTTCAGCTTTACCTGTAATTACTAATGAATGCTGTGTAGTATCATATTTTAATGGGCGTTACTTGCTCTGGGGAATGACACGACCGCTTGTGAATATAGAGCAGAGTGTAAGGAGATGATGTGCAAATCGTCTGCTCTGGCTCAGTTCTTTAATCATATTCCAGAGTGATGTCCTTGTCACAGGTCACAGATTGCCACAAATGATTCTCAGCTGATTCCTTCAATTTTACAGGAAATTAAACTGACTTAAAAATCAATTAATTTATTAATTAATCTGCTTTAATTAAAGAATTCCAAGTATACTGCTTCCATTAATTATTTATGGAGTAATTAATGGGCTGTAGTAATTAATAACAGCACTAAGCTCAATTTTAAACACATATATGAATAGCAGGATAAGAATCCGTTATTGGCTGGAAGAGCTTGGCAGTCTGGGTCATGTGACACTTTGGGCCAATGGGATTCTTTGTTACCTTCTTCACTACGTATGTAGCCTCTGAATAGACTCAGATCCAAAACAATTAACAGAAATGCTGAGGGCAGGATGCTACTCTAGTACTAGAATACTCTGTGACATATTCTGGCCATTTGCCTAAGACATCTGTATTCTTTTGCGTGTTGAATTTTATTTGTCAGCCCAGTGTAGCTGAATGAACTTGGCCCGATCCTTCCAAACATCTTAAATTATTTAGTAATATTTGCTCCAGATGGTCAGGCAACAATCTCCTTTCGCCATATACTATCATAAAAGGAACTGAGATCATTTCTAAAAGACTTCCATGAGATATCAGGTGAATTGCATGCTAAGATAATGGTTCAGGATTGTCAGTGTGAATCAGTAATTGAAGCTTCTTAAGCTGCACCGAGACGTGCTTTACGGCAGCCTCCCGTATTTCTACACTGCCTCAGAGAGCGGTGAAGAAGTTCAACTTTTCATCTCGCTAGAAGTGCCAGACGGCTCACTGAATTCTCAGTGAAGTTAATCTTTTGTTTGGAACTAGACCTTTGTCTGTTATATTTCTGATTTTCCTAGCCATTTAATGTCACTCATTGTAGTTTGATTTGTTAGTGGCATCGTAGCAGTCTGAGGTGAATAGAAAGACTAAAGAACGGTCCTAAGAAAATTATTTACAAACCGGACTGTAAGATTTTAAAAACGGTGTGAAAGAGAAAGTTTGAAAGTGGTTATGTGCCACGTGAAGGTTCCCGTTAACTTGTGAAACAGACACAACAGAGAGCAGGATTTTGGTGATTTTCATGTTGTCATGTTTGTAATTCCAAGCCCATGTGCCTACATCTGCTTAACGAAATCTAGGCAGCTTTAATCTGGCTGATCATCCACCTCAGAACGAACAGGCTTTTAATGTCAATTCATGGAAGCTACAAATCACTTAACTATCATTCTGTGGCTTTATCTAAACAAGCATGGCTTTCCTATTCAAAGAAAAGCTTGGAGCACTTGATTTATGGGAGGTACTGTGTACCTAGTCAGGATTCCACAGGGACCAGGAGCTTATACCCAGCAGCATAGGACACATGGCTGGGGTACACTCTGGATGGGATGCCAGTCCATCACAGGGCACAGGGCTGGGGTACACTCTGGATGTGATGCCAGTCCATCACAGGGCACAGGGCTGGGGTACACTCTGGATGTGATGCCAGTCCATCACAGGGCACATGGCTGGGGTACACTCTGGATGGGATGCCAGTCCAACACAGGACATAAGGCTGGGGTACACTCTGGATGGGATGCCAGTCCATCACACGGCACATGGCTGGGGTAAACTCTGGATGGGATGCCAGTCCAACACAGGACATAAGGCTGGGGTACACTCTGGATGGGATGCCAGTCTATCACAGGGCACATGGCTGGGGTACACTCTGGATGGGATGCCAGTCCACCACAGGGCACAGGGCTGGTGTGCGCTCTGGATGTGATGCCAGTCCAACACAGGGCACATGGCTGGGGTACACTCTGGATGGGATGCCAGTCCATCACAGGGCACATGGCTGGGGTACACTCTGGATGGGATGCCAGTC